>JAPFQT010000418.1:0-128657 GCA_027627225.1 Congeria kusceri | reverse complement strand
GCATATGCTAACATGTTACAAGAGCTTAATTGTCTTGACAAGACATGCATATGCTAACATGTTACAAGAGCTAAATTGTCTTGACAAGACTTGCATATGCTAGCATGTTACAAGAGCTAAATTGTCTTGATCAGACTTGCATATGCTAACATGTTACAAGAGCTAAATTGCCTTGACCGGACTTGCATATGCTAACATGTTACAAGAGCTAAATTGTCTTGACAAGACTTGCATATGCTAACATGTTACAAGAGCTTAATTGTCTTGACAAGACTTGCATATGCTAACATGTTACAAGAGCTAAATTGTCTTGACAAGACTTGCATATGCTAACATGTTACAGGAGCTAAATTGTCGTGAAAAGACTTGCATATGCTAACATGTTACAAGAGCTAAATTGTCTTGACAAGACTTGGATATGCTAACATGTTACAAGAGCTAAATTGTCTTGACCAGACTTGCATATGCTAACATGTTACAAGAGCTAAATTGTCTTGACAAGACTTGCATATGCTAACATGTTGCAAGAGCCAAATTGTCTTGACAAGACTTGCATATGCTAACATGTTACAAGAGCTAAATTGTCTTGACAAGACTTGCATATGCTAACAATGTTACAAGAGCTAAATGGTCTTGACCAGACTTGCATATGCTAACATGTTACAAGAGCTAAATTGACTTGACCAGACTTGCATATGCTAACATGTTACAAGAGATTAATTGTCTTGACCAGACTTGCATTTGCTAACATGTTACAAGAGCTAAATTGTCTTGACAAGACTTGCATATGCTAACATGTTACAAGAGCTAAATTGTCTTGACAAGACTTGCATATGCTAACATGTTACAAGAGCTAAATTGTCTTGACAAGACTTGCATATGCTAACATGATACAAGAGCTAAATTGTCTTGACCAGACTTGCATATGCTAACATGTTACATGAGCTAAATTGTCTTGACAAGACTTGCATATGCTAACATGTTACAAGAGCTAAATTGTCTTGACCAGACTTGCATATGCTAACATGTTACAAGAGCTAAATTGTCTTGACCAGACTTGCATATGCTAACATGTTACAAGAGCTAAATTGTCTTGACCAGACTTGCATATGCTAACATGTTACAAGAGCTAAATTGTCTTGACCAGACTTGCATATGCTAACATGTTACAAGAGCTAAATTGTCTTGACAAGATTTGCATATGCTAACATGTTAGAGAGCTAAATTGTCTTGACAAGACTTGCATATGCTAACATGTTACAAGAGCTTAATTATCTTGACAAGACTTGCATATGCTAACATGTTACAAGAGCTAAATTGTCTTGACAAGACTTGCATATGCTAACATGTTGCAAGAGCTAAATTGTCTTGACAAGTCTTGCATATGCTAACATGCTACAAGAGCTAAATTGTCCTGAAAAGACTTGCATATGCTAACATGTTACAAGAGCTAAATTGTCTTGATAAGACTTGCATATGCTAACATGTTACAAGAGCTAAATTGTCTTGAACAAACTTGCATATGCTAACATGTTACAAGAGCTTAATTGTCTTGATCAGACTTGCATATGCTAACATGTTACAAGAGCTAAATTGTCTTGACAAGACTTGCATATGCTAACATGTTACAACAGCTTAATTGTCTTCACAAGACATGCATATGCTAACATGTTACAAGAGCTAAATTGTCTTCACAAGACTTGCATATGCTAACATGTTACAAGAGCTAAATTGTCTTGATTAGACTTGCATATGCTAACATGTTACAAGCGCTAAATTGCCTTGACCGGACTTGCAAAAGCTAACATGTTGCAAGAGCTAAATTGCCTTGACCGGACTTGCATATGCTAACATGTTACAAGAGCTAAATTGTCTTGACAAGACTTGCATATGCTAACATGTTACAAGAGCTTAATTGTCTTGACAAGACTTCCATATGCTAACATGTTACAAGAGCTAAATTGTCTTGACAAGACTTGCATATGCTAACATGTTACAGGTACTAAATTGTCTTGAAAAGACTTGCATATGCTAACATGTTACAAGAGCTAAATTGTCTTGACAAGACTTGCATATGCTAACATGTTACAAGAGCTAAATTGTCTTGACCAGACTTGCATATGCTAACATGTTACAAGAGCTAAATTGTCTTGACAAGACTTGCATATGCTAACATGTTGCAAGAGCCAAATTGTCTTGACAAGACTTGCATATGCTAACATGTTACAAGAGCTAAATTGTCTTGACAAGACTTGCATATGCTAACATGTTACAAGAGCTAAATGGTCTTGACCAGACTTGCATATGCTAACATGTTACAAGAGCTAAATTGACTTGACCAGACTTGCATATGCTAACATGTTACAAGAGCTTAATTGTCTTGACCAGACTTGCATATGCTAACATGTTACAAGAGCTAAATTGTCTTGACAAGACTTGCACATGCTAACATGTTACAAGAGCTAAATTGTCTTGAAAAGACTTGCATATGCTAACATGTAACAAGAGCTTAATTGTCTTGACAAGACTTGCATATGCTAACATGTTACAAGAGCTAAATTGTCTTGACCAGACTTGCATATGCTAACATGTTACATGAGCTAAATTGTCTTGACAAGACTTGCATATGCTAACATGTTACAAGAGCTAAATTGTCTTGATCAGACTTGCATATGCTAACATGTTACAAGAGCTAAATTGTCTTGACCAGACTTGCATATGCTAACATGTTACAAGAGCTAAATTTTCTTGACCAGACTTGCATATGCTAACATGTTACAAGAGCTAAATTGTCTTGACCAGACTTGCATATGCTAACATGTTACAAGAGCTAAATTGTCTTGACCAGACTTGCATATGCTAACACGTTACAAGAGCTAAATTGTCTTGACAAGACTTGCATATTCTAACATGTTACAAGAGGTAAATTGTCTTGAACAGACTAGCATATGCTAACATGTTACAAGAGCTAAATTGTCTTGACAAGACTTGCATATGCTAACAGGTTACAAGAGCTAAATTGTCTTGACAAGACTTGCATATGCTAACATGTTACAAGAGCTAAATTGTCTTGAACAGAATTGCATATGCTAACATGTTACAAGAGCTTAATTATCTTGACAAGACTTGCATATGCTAACATGTTACAAGAGCTAAATTGTCTTGACAAGACTTGCATATGTTAACATGTTGCAAGAGCTAAATTGTCTTGACAAGTCTTGGATATGCTAACATGCTACAAGAGCTAAATTGTCCTGACAAAACTTGCATATGCTAACATGTTACAAGAGCTAAATTGTCTTGACAAGACTTGCATATGCTAACATGTTACAAGAGCTTAATTGTCTTGACCAGACTTGCATATGCTAACATGTTACAAGAGCTAAATTGTCCTGACCAGACTTGCATATGCTAACATGATATAAGAGCAAAATTGTCTTGACCAGACTTGCATATGCTAACATGTTACAAGAGCTTAATTTTCTTGACCAGACTTGCATATGATAACATGTTACAAGAGCTAAATTGTCTTGACAAGACTTGCATATGCTAACATGTTACAAGAGCTTAATTGTCTTGACCAGACTTGCATATGCTAACATGTTACAAGAGCTAAATTGTCCTGACCAGACTTGCATATGCTAACATGATATAAGAGCAAAATTGTCTTGACCAGACTTGCATATGCTAACATGTTACAAGAGCTTAATTTTCTTGACCAGACTTGCATATGATAACATGTTACAAGAGCTAAATTGTCTTGACAAGACTTGCATATGCTAACATCTTACAAGAGCTAAATTGTCTTGACAATACTTGCATATGCTAACATGTTACAAGAGCTTAATTGTCTTGACAAGACTTGCATATGCTAACATGTTACAAGAGCTAAATTGTTTTGACAAGACTTGCATATGCTAACATGTTACAAGAGCTAAATTGTCTTGACAAGACTTGCATATGCTAACATGTTACAAGAGCTAAATTGTCTTGACAAGACTTGCATATGCTAACATGTTACAAGAGCTAAATTGTCTTGACAAGACTTGCATATGCTAACATGTTTCAAGAGCTAAATTGTCTTGACCAGACTTGCATATGCTAACATGTCACAAGAGCTGAATTGTCTTGACCAGACTTGCATATGCTAACATGTTACAAGAGTTTAATTGTCTTGACAAGACTTGCATATGCTAACATGTTACAAGAGCTAAATTGTCTTGACAAGTCTTGCATATGCTAAAATGTTACAAGAGACAAATTGTCTTGACAAGACTTGCATATGCTAACATGTTACATGAGCTAAATTGTCTTGACAAGGCTTGCATATGCTAACATGTTACAAGCGCTAAATTGTCTTGATAAGACTTGCATATGCTAACATGTTACAAGAGCTTAATTGTCTTCACAATACTTGCATATGCTAACACATTACAAGAGCTTAATTGTCTTGACAGGACTTGCATATGCTAACATGTTACAAGAGCTTAATTGTCTTGACAAGACTTGCATATGCTAACATGTTGCAAGAGCCAAATTGTCTTGACAATACTTGCATATTCTAACATGTTACAAGAGCTTAATTGTCTTGACAATACTTGCATATGCTAACATGTTACAAGAGCTTAATTGTCTTGACAAGACTTGCATATGCTAACATGTTACAAGAGCTAAATTGTCTTGAAAAGGCTTGCATATGCTAACATGTTACAAGAGCTAAATTGTCTTGACAAGACTTGCATATGCTAACATGTTACAAGAGCTTAATTGTCTTGACCAGACATGCATATGCTAACATGCTACAAGAGCTAAATTGTCCTCACCAGACTTGCATATGCTAACATGATACAAGAGCAAAATTGTCTTGACCAGACTTGCATATGCTAACATGTTAAAAGAGCTTAATTTTCTTGACCAGACTTGCATATGCTAACATGTTACAAGAGCTAAATTGTCTTGACAAGACTTGCATATGCTAACATCTTACAAGAGCTAAATTGTCTTGACAAGACTTGCATATGCTAACATGTTACAAGAGCTTAATTGTCTTGACAAGACTTGCATATGCTAACATGTTACAAGAGCTAAATTGTCTTGACAAGACTTGAATATGTTAACATGTTACAACAGCTAAATTGTCTTGACAAGACTTGCCTATGCTAACATGTTACAAGAGCTTAATTGTCTTGACCAGACTTGCATATGCTAACATGTTACAAGAGCTAAATTGTCCTGACCAGACTTGCATATGCTAACATGATACAAGAGCAAAATTGTCTTGACCAGTCTTGCATATGCTAACATGTTACAAGAGCTTAATTGTCTTGATCAGACTTGCATATGCTAACATGTTACAAGAGCTAAATTGTCTTGAAAAGACTTGCATATGCTAACATCTTACAAGAGCTTAATTGTCTTGACAATACTTGCATATGCTAACATGTTACAAGAGCTTAATTGTCTTGACAAGATTTGCACATGCTAACATGTTTCAAGAGCTAAATTGTCTTGACAAGACTTGCATATGCTAACATGTTACAAGAGCTAAATTTTCTTGACAAGACTTGCATATGCTAACATGTTACAAGAGCTAAATTGTCTTGACAAGGCTTGCATATGCTAACATGTTACAAGAGCTAAATTGTCTTGACAAGACTTGCATATGCTAACATGTTTCAAGAGCTAAATTGTCTTGACCAGACTTGCATATGCTAACATGTTACAAGAGCTGAATTGTCTTGACAAGACTTGCATATGCTAACATGTTACAAGAGTTTAATTGTCTTGACAAGACTTGCATATGCTAACATGTTACAAGAGCTAAATTGTCTTGACCAGACTTGCATATGCTAACATGTTACAAGAGCTAAATTGTCTTGACAAGACTTGCATATGCTAACATGTTACATGAGCTAAATTGTCTTGACAAGGCTTGCATATGCTAACATGTTACAAGAGCTAAATTGCTTGACAAGACTTGCATATGCTAACATGTTACAAGAGCTTAATTGTCTTCACAATACTTGCATATGCTAACATGTTACAAGAGCTTAATTGTCTTGACAGGCCTTTGCATATGCTAACATGTTACATTAGCTTAATTGTCTTGACAAGACTTGCATATGCTAACATGTTGCAAGAGCCAAATTGTCTTGACAATACTTGCATATTCTAACATGTTACAAGAGCTTAATTGTCTTGACAATACTTGCATATGCTAACATGTTACAAGAGCTTAATTGTCTTGACAAGACTTGCATATGCTAACATGTTACAAGAGCTAAATTGTCTTGAAAAGGCTTGCATATGCTAACATGTTACAAGAGTTAAATTGTCTTGACAAGACCTGCATATGCTAACATGTTACAAGAGCTTAATTGTCTTGACCGGACTTGCATATGCTAACATGTTACAAGAGCTAAATTGTCCTCACCAGACTTGCATATGCTAACATGATACAAGAGCAAAATTGTCTTGACCAGACTTGCATATGCTAACATGTTACAAGAGCTTAATTGTCTTGACCAGACTTGCATATGCTAACATGTTACAAGAGCTAAATTGTCTTGACAAGACTTGCATATGCTAACATCTTACAAGAGCTAAATTGTCTTGACAAGACTTGCATATGCTAACATGTTACAAGAGCTTAATTGTCTTGACCAGACTTGCATATGCTAACATGTTACAAGAGCTAAATTGTCTTGACAAGACTTGCATATGCTAACATGTTACAAGAGCTTAATTTTCTTGACAAGACTTGCATCAGCTAACATGTTACAAGAGCTTAATTGTCTTGACCAGACTTGCATATGCTAACATGTTACAAGAGCTAAATTGTCTTGACAAGACTTGCATATGCTAACATGTTACAAGAGCTAAATTGTCTTGAGAAGACTTGCATATGCTAACATGTTACAATAGCTAAATTGTCTTGACAAGACTTGCATATGCTAAGATGTTACAAGAGCTAAATTGTCTTGACAAGACTTGCATATGCTAACATGTTACAAGAGCTAAATTGTCTTGACAAGACTTGCATATGCTAACATGTTACAAGAGCTAAATTGTCTTGACCAGACTTGCATATGCTAACATGTTACAAGAGCTAAATTGTCTTGACAATACTTGCATATGCTAACATGTTACAAGAGCTAAATTGTCTTGACAAGACTTGCATATGCTAACATGTTGCAAGAGCTAAATTGTCTTGACAAGTCTTGCATATGCTAACATGTTACAAGATCTAAATTGTCTTGACAAGACTTGCATATGCTAACATGTTACAAGAGCTAAATTGTCTTGACAAGACTTGCATATGCTAACATGTTACAAGAGCTTAATTGTCTTGAACAGACTTGCATATGCTAACATGTTACAAGAGCTACATTGTCTTGACCAGACTTGCATATGCTAACATGTTACAAGTGCTAAATTATCTTGACAAGACTTGCATATGCTAACATGTTACAAGAGCTTAATTGTCTTGACTAAACATGCATATGCTAACATGTTACAAGAGCTAAATTGTCTTGACAAGACTTGCATATGCTAACATGTTACAAGAGCTAAATTGTCTTGATCAGTCTTGCATATGCTAACATGTTACAAGAGCTAAATTGCCTTGACCGGTCTCGCATATGCTAACATGTTACAAGAGCTAAATTGTCTTGAAAAGACTTGCATATGCTAACATGTTACAAGAGCTTAATTGTCTTGACAAGACTTGCATATGCTAACATGTTATAAGAGCTAAATTGTCTTGACAAGACTTGCATATGCTAACATGTTACAAGAGCTAAATTGTCATGACAAGACTTGCATATGCTAACATGTTACAAGAGCTAAATTGTCTTGACAAGACTTGCATATGCTAACATGTTAGAAGAGCTAAATTGTCTTGACCAGACTTGCATATGCTAACATGTTACAAGAGCTAAATTGTCTTGACAAGACTTGCATATGCTAACATGTTACAAGAGCTAAATTGTCTTGACCAGACTTGCATATGCTAACATGTTACAAGAGCTAAATTGTCTTGACAATACTTGCATATGCTAACATGTTACAAGAGCTTACTTGTCTTGACAAGACTTGCATATGCTCACATGTTACAAGAGCTAAATTGTCTTGACAAGACTTGCATATGCTAACATGTTGCAAGAGCCAAATTGTCTTGACAATACTTGCATATGCTAACATGTTACAAGAGCTAAATTGTCTTGACAAGACTTGCATATTCTAACATGTTGCAAGAGCTAAATTGTCTTGACAAGTCTTGCATATGCTAACATGTTACAAGATCTAAATTGTCTTGACAAGACTTGCATATGCTAACATGTTACAAGAGCTAAATTGTCTTGACAAGACTTGCATATGCTAACATGTTACAAGAGCTTAATTATCTTGACAAGACTTGCATATGCTAACATGTTACAAGAGCTAAATTGTCTTGACAAGACTTGCATATGTTAACTTGTTGCAAGAGCTAAATTGTCTTGAAAAGTCTTGGATATGCTAACATGCTACAAGAGCTAAATTGTCCTGACAAAACTTGCATATGCTAACATGTTACAAGAGCTAAATTGTCTTGACAAGACTTGCATATGCTAACATGTTACAAGAGCTTAATTGTCTTGACCAGACTTGCATATGCTAACATGTTACAAGAGCTAAATTGTCCTGACCAGACTTGCATATGCTAACATGATATAAGAGCAAAATTGTCTTGAACAGACTTGCATATGCTAACATGTTACAAGAGCTTAATTTTCTTGTCCAGACTTGCATATGCTAACATGTTACAAGAGCTAAATTGTCTTGACAAGACTTGCATATGCTAACATCTTACAAGAGCTAAATTGTCTTGACAATACTTGCATATGCTAACATGTTACAAGAGCTTAATTGTCTTGACAAGACTTGCATATGCTAACATGCTTCAAGAGCTAAATTGTTTTGACAAGACTTGCATATGCTAACATGTTACAAGAGCTAAATTGTCTTGACAAGACTTGCATATGCTAACATGTTACAAGAGCTAAATTGTCTTGACAAGACTTGCATATGCTAACATGTTACAAGAGCTAAATTGTCTTGACAAGACTTGCATATGCTAACATGTTTCAAGAGCTAAATTGTCTTGACCAGACTTGCATATGCTAACATGTCACAAGAGCTGAATTGTCTTGTCCAGACTTGCATATGCTAACATGTTACAAGAGTTTAATTGTCTTGACAAGACTTGCATATGCTAACATTTTACAAGAGCTAAATTGTCTTGACAAGACTTGCATATGCTAACATGTTACAAGAGCCAAATTGTCTTGACAAGACTTGCATATGCTAACATGTTACATGAGCTAAATTGTCTTGACAAGGTTTGCATATGCTAACATGTTACAAGCGCTAAATTGTCTTGATAAGACTTGCATATGCTAACATGTTACAAGAGCTTAATTGTCTTCACAATACTTGCATATGCTAACACATTACAAGAGCTGAATTGTCTTGACAGGACTTGCATATGCTAACATGTTACAAGAGCTTAATTGTCTTGACAAGACTTGCATATGCTAACATGTTGCAAGAGCCAAATTGTCTTGACAATACTTCCATATTATAACATGTTACAAGAGCTTAATTGTCTTGACAATACTTGCATATGCTAACATGTTACAAGAGCTTAATTGTCTTGACAAGACTTGCATATGCTAACATGTTACAAGAGCTAAATTGTCTTGAAAAGGCTTGCATATGCTAACATGTTACAAGATCTAAATTGTCTTGACAAGACTTGCATATGCTAACATGTTACAAGAGCTAAATTGTCTTGACAAGACTTGCATATGCTAACATGTTACAAGAGCTTAATTGTCTTGACAAGACTTGCATATGCTAACATGTTACAAGAGCTAAATTGTCTTGAAAAGGCTTGCATATGCTAACATGTTACAAGAGTTAAATTGTCTTGACAAGACCTGCATATGCTAACATGTTACAAGAGCTTAATTGTCTTGACCGGACTTGCATATGCTAACATGTTACAAGAGCTAAATTGTCCTCACCAGACTTGCATATGCTAACATGATACAAGAGCAAAATTGTCTTGACCAGACTTGCATATGCTAACATGTTACAAGAGCTTAATTGTCTTGACCAGACTTGCATATGCTAACATGTTACAAGAGCTAAATTGTCTTGACAAGACTTGCATATGCTAACATCTTACAAGAGCTAAATTGTCTTGACAAGACTTGCATATGCTAACATGTTACAAGAGCTTAATTGTCTTGACCAGACTTGCATATGCTAACATGTTACAAGAGCTAAATTGTCTTGACAAGACTTGCATATGCTAACATGTTACAAGAGCTTAATTTTCTTGACAAGACTTGCATCAGCTAACATGTTACAAGAGCTTAATTGTCTTGACCAGACTTGCATATGCTAACATGTTACAAGAGCTAAATTGTCTTGACAAGACTTGCATATGCTAACATGTTACAAGAGCTAAATTGTCTTGAGAAGACTTGCATATGCTAACATGTTACAATAGCTAAATTGTCTTGACAAGACTTGCATATGCTAAGATGTTACAAGAGCTAAATTGTCTTGACAAGACTTGCATATGCTAACATGTTACAAGAGCTAAATTGTCTTGACAAGACTTGCATATGCTAACATGTTACAAGAGCTAAATTGTCTTGACCAGACTTGCATATGCTAACATGTTACAAGAGCTAAATTGTCTTGACAATACTTGCATATGCTAACATGTTACAAGAGCTAAATTGTCTTGACAAGACTTGCATATGCTAACATGTTGCAAGAGCTAAATTGTCTTGACAAGTCTTGCATATGCTAACATGTTACAAGATCTAAATTGTCTTGACAAGACTTGCATATGCTAACATGTTACAAGAGCTAAATTGTCTTGACAAGACTTGCATATGCTAACATGTTACAAGAGCTTAATTGTCTTGAACAGACTTGCATATGCTAACATGTTACAAGAGCTACATTGTCTTGACCAGACTTGCATATGCTAACATGTTACAAGTGCTAAATTATCTTGACAAGACTTGCATATGCTAACATGTTACAAGAGCTTAATTGTCTTGACTAAACATGCATATGCTAACATGTTACAAGAGCTAAATTGTCTTGACAAGACTTGCATATGCTAACATGTTACAAGAGCTAAATTGTCTTGATCAGTCTTGCATATGCTAACATGTTACAAGAGCTAAATTGCCTTGACCGGTCTCGCATATGCTAACATGTTACAAGAGCTAAATTGTCTTGAAAAGACTTGCATATGCTAACATGTTACAAGAGCTTAATTGTCTTGACAAGACTTGCATATGCTAACATGTTATAAGAGCTAAATTGTCTTGACAAGACTTGCATATGCTAACATGTTACAAGAGCTAAATTGTCATGACAAGACTTGCATATGCTAACATGTTACAAGAGCTAAATTGTCTTGACAAGACTTGCATATGCTAACATGTTAGAAGAGCTAAATTGTCTTGACCAGACTTGCATATGCTAACATGTTACAAGAGCTAAATTGTCTTGACAAGACTTGCATATGCTAACATGTTACAAGAGCTAAATTGTCTTGACCAGACTTGCATATGCTAACATGTTACAAGAGCTAAATTGTCTTGACAATACTTGCATATGCTAACATGTTACAAGAGCTTACTTGTCTTGACAAGACTTGCATATGCTCACATGTTACAAGAGCTAAATTGTCTTGACAAGACTTGCATATGCTAACATGTTGCAAGAGCCAAATTGTCTTGACAATACTTGCATATGCTAACATGTTACAAGAGCTAAATTGTCTTGACAAGACTTGCATATTCTAACATGTTGCAAGAGCTAAATTGTCTTGACAAGTCTTGCATATGCTAACATGTTACAAGATCTAAATTGTCTTGACAAGACTTGCATATGCTAACATGTTACAAGAGCTAAATTGTCTTGACAAGACTTGCATATGCTAACATGTTACAAGAGCTTAATTATCTTGACAAGACTTGCATATGCTAACATGTTACAAGAGCTAAATTGTCTTGACAAGACTTGCATATGTTAACTTGTTGCAAGAGCTAAATTGTCTTGAAAAGTCTTGGATATGCTAACATGCTACAAGAGCTAAATTGTCCTGACAAAACTTGCATATGCTAACATGTTACAAGAGCTAAATTGTCTTGACAAGACTTGCATATGCTAACATGTTACAAGAGCTTAATTGTCTTGACCAGACTTGCATATGCTAACATGTTACAAGAGCTAAATTGTCCTGACCAGACTTGCATATGCTAACATGATATAAGAGCAAAATTGTCTTGAACAGACTTGCATATGCTAACATGTTACAAGAGCTTAATTTTCTTGTCCAGACTTGCATATGCTAACATGTTACAAGAGCTAAATTGTCTTGACAAGACTTGCATATGCTAACATCTTACAAGAGCTAAATTGTCTTGACAATACTTGCATATGCTAACATGTTACAAGAGCTTAATTGTCTTGACAAGACTTGCATATGCTAACATGCTTCAAGAGCTAAATTGTTTTGACAAGACTTGCATATGCTAACATGTTACAAGAGCTAAATTGTCTTGACAAGACTTGCATATGCTAACATGTTACAAGAGCTAAATTGTCTTGACAAGACTTGCATATGCTAACATGTTACAAGAGCTAAATTGTCTTGACAAGACTTGCATATGCTAACATGTTTCAAGAGCTAAATTGTCTTGACCAGACTTGCATATGCTAACATGTCACAAGAGCTGAATTGTCTTGTCCAGACTTGCATATGCTAACATGTTACAAGAGTTTAATTGTCTTGACAAGACTTGCATATGCTAACATTTTACAAGAGCTAAATTGTCTTGACAAGACTTGCATATGCTAACATGTTACAAGAGCCAAATTGTCTTGACAAGACTTGCATATGCTAACATGTTACATGAGCTAAATTGTCTTGACAAGGCTTGCATATGCTAACATGTTACAAGCGCTAAATTGTCTTGATAAGACTTGCATATGCTAACATGTTACAAGAGCTTAATTGTCTTCACAATACTTGCATATGCTAACACATTACAAGAGCTGAATTGTCTTGACAGGACTTGCATATGCTAACATGTTACAAGAGCTTAATTGTCTTGACAAGACTTGCATATGCTAACATGTTGCAAGAGCCAAATTGTCTTGACAATACTTCCATATTATAACATGTTACAAGAGCTTAATTGTCTTGACAATACTTGCATATGCTAACATGTTACAAGAGCTTAATTGTCTTGACAAGACTTGCATATGCTAACATGTTACAAGAGCTAAATTGTCTTGAAAAGGCTTGCATATGCTAACATGTTACAAGATCTAAATTGTCTTGACAAGACTTGCATATGCTAACATGTTACAAGAGCTTAATTGTCTTGACAAGACTTGCATATGCTAACTTGTTACAAGAGCTAAATTGTCTTGACAAGACTTGCATATGCTAACATGTTACAAGAGCTGAATTGTCTTGACAAGACTTGCATATGCTAACATGTTACAAGAGCTAAATAGTCTTGACCAGACTTGCATATGCTAACATGTTACAAGAGCTAAATTGTCTTGACAATACTTGCATATGCTAACATGTTACAAGAGCTTAATTGTCTTGACAAGACTTGCAAATGCTAACATGTTACAAGAGCTAAATTGTCTTGACCAGACTTGCATATGCTAACATGTTACAAGAGCTAAATTGTCTTGACAAGACTTGCATATGCTAACATGTTGCAAGAGCCAAATTGTCTTGACAATACTTGCATATGCTAACATGTTACAAGAATAAATTGTCTTGACAAGACTTGCATATGCTAACATGTTGCAAGAGCTAAATTGTCTTGACAAGACTTGCATATGCTAACATGTTACAAGATCTAAATTGTCTTGACAAGACTTGCATATGCTAACATGTTACAAGAGCTAAATTGTCTTGACAAGACTTGCATATGCTAACATGTTACAAGAGCTTAATTATCTTGACAAGACTTGCATATGCTAACATGTTACAAGAGCTAAATTGTCTTGACAAGACTTGCATATGTTAACATTTTGCAAGAGCTAAATTGTCTTGACAAGTCTTGGATATGCTAACATGCTACAAGAGCTAAATTGTCCTGACAAAACTTGCATATGCTAACATGTTACAAGAGCTAAATTGTCTTGACAAGACTTGCATATGCTAACATGTTACAAGAGCTTAATTGTCTTGACCAGACTTGCATATGCTAACATGTTACAAGAGCTAAATTGTCCTGACCAGACTTGCATATGCTAACATGATATAAGAGCAAAATTGTCTTGACCAGACTTGCATATGCTAACATGTTACAAGAGCTAAATTGTCTTGACAAGACTAGCATATGCTAACATGTTACAAGAGCTAAATTGTCTTGACAAGACTTGCATATGCTAACATGTTACAACAGCTAAATTGTCTTGACAAGACTTGCATATGCTAATATGTTTCAAGAGCTAAATTGTCTTGACCAGACTTGCATATGCTAACATGTCACAAGAGCTGAATTGTCTTGACCAGACTTGCATATGCTAACATGTTACAAGAGTTTAATTGTCTTGACAAGACTTGCATATGCTAACATGTTACAAGAGCTAAATTGTCTTGAAAAGACTTGCATATGCTAACATGTTACAAGAGCCAAATTGTCTTGACAAGACTTGCATATGCTAACATGTTACATGAGCTAAATTGTCTTGACAAGGCTTGCATATGCTAACATGTTACAAGCGCTAAATTGTCTTGATAAGACTTGCATATGCTAACATGTTACAAGAGCTTAATTGTCTTGACAAAACATGCATATGCTAACATGTTACAATAGCTAAATTTTCTTGACAAGGCTTTCATATGCTAACATGTTACAAGAGCTAAATTGTCTTGATCAGTCTTGCATATGCTAACATGTTACAAGAGCTAAATTGCCTTGACCGGTCTCGCATATGCTAACATGTTACAAGAGCTAAATTGTCTTGAAAAGACTTGCATATGCTAACATGTTACAAGAGCTTATTTGTCTTGACAAGACTTGAATATGCTAACATGTTACAAGAGCTAAATTGTCTTGACAAGACTTGCATATGCTAACATGTTACAAGAGCTAAATTGTCTTGACAAGACTTGCATATGCTAACATGTTACAAGAGCTAAATTGTCTTGACAAGACTTGCATATGCTAACATGTTTCAAGAGCTAAATTGTCTTGACCAGACTTGCATATGCTAACATGTTACAAGAGCTAAATTGTCTTGACAATACTTGCATATGCTAACATGTTACAAGAGCTTAATTGTCTTGACAAGACTTGCATATGCTAACATGTTACAAGAGCTAAATTGTCTTGACCAGACTCGCATATGCTAACATGTTGCAAGAGCTAAATTGTCCTGACCAGACTTGCATATGCTAACATGATATAAGAGCAAAATTGTCTTGAACAGACTTGCATATGCTAACATGTTACAAGAGCTTAATTTTCTTGACCAGACTTGCATATGCTAACATGTTACAAGAGCTAAATTGTCTTGACAAGACTTGCATATGCTAACATCTTACAAGAGCTAAATTGTCTTGACAATACTTGCATATGCTAACATGTTACAAGAGCTTAATTGTCTTGACAAGACTTGCATATGCTAACATGCTTCAAGAGCTAAATTGTTTTGACAAGACTTGCATATGCTAACATGTTACAAGAGCTAAATTGTCTTGACAAGACTTGCATATGCTAACATGTTACAAGAGCTAAATTGTCTTGACAAGACTTGCATATGCTAACATGTTACAAGAGCTAAATTGTCTTGACAAGACTTGCATATGCTAACATGTTACAAGAGCTGAATTGTCTTGACAAGACTTGCATATGCTAACATGTTACAAGAGTTTAATTGTCTTGACAAGACTTGCATATGCTAACATGTTACAAGAGCTAAATTGTCTTGACCAGACTTGCATATGCTAACATGTTACAAGAGCTAAATTGTCTTGACAAGACTTGCATATGCTAACATGTTACATGAGCTAAATTGTCTTGACAAGGCTTGCATATGCTAACATGTTACAAGAGCTAAATTGCTTGACAAGACTTGCATATGCTAACATGTTACAAGAGCTTAATTGTCTTCACAATACTTGCATATGCTAACATGTTACAAGAGCTTAATTGTCTTGACAGGCCTTTGCATATGCTAACATGTTACAATAGCTTAATTGTCTTGACAAGACTTGCATATGCTAACATGTTGCAAGAGCCAAATTGTCTTGACAATACTTGCATATTCTAACATGTTACAAGAGCTTAATTGTCTTGACAATACTTGCATATGCTAACATGTTACAAGAGCTTAATTGTCTTGACAAGACTTGCATATGCTAACATGTTACAAGAGCTAAATTGTCTTGAAAAGGCTTGCATATGCTAACAAGTTACAAGAGTTAAATTGTCTTGACAAGACCTGCATATGCTAACATGTTACAAGAGCTTAATTGTCTTGACCGGACTTGCATATGCTAACATGTTACAAGAGCTAAATTGTCCTCACCAGACTTGCATATGCTAACATGATACAAGAGCAAAATTGTCTTGACCAGACTTGCATATGCTAACATGTTACAAGAGCTTAATTGTCTTGACCAGACTTGCATATGCTAACATGTTACAAGAGCTAAATTGTCTTGACAAGACTTGCATATGCTAACATCTTACAAGAGCTAAATTGTCTTGACAAGACTTGCATATGCTAACATGTTACAAGAGCTTAATTGTCTTGACCAGACTTGCATATGCTAACATGTTACAAGAGCTAAATTGTCTTGACAAGACTTGCATATGCTAACATGTTACAAGAGCTTAATTTTCTTGACAAGACTTGCATCAGCTAACATGTTACAAGAGCTTAATTGTCTTGACCAGACTTGCATATGCTAACATGTTACAAGAGCTAAATTGTCTTGACAAGACTTGCATATGCTAACATGTTACAAGAGCTAAATTGTCTTGAGAAGACTTGCATATGCTAACATGTTACAATAGCTAAATTGTCTTGACAAGACTTGCATATGCTAAGATGTTACAAGAGCTAAATTGTCTTGACAAGACTTGCATATGCTAACATGTTACAAGAGCTAAATTGTCTTGACAAGACTTGCATATGCTAACATGTTACAAGAGCTAAATTGTCTTGACCAGACTTGCATATGCTAACATGTTACAAGAGCTAAATTGTCTTGACAATACTTGCATATGCTAACATGTTACAAGAGCTAAATTGTCTTGACAAGACTTGCATATGCTAACATGTTGCAAGAGCTAAATTGGCTTGACAAGTCTTGCATATGCTAACATGTTACAAGATCTAAATTGTCTTGACAAGACTTGCATATGCTAACATGTTACAAGAGCTAAATTGTCTTGACAAGACTTGCATATGCTAACATGTTACAAGAGCTTAATTGTCTTGAACAGACTTGCATATGCTAACATGTTACAAGAGCTACATTGTCTTGACCAGACTTGCATATGCTAACATGTTACAAGAGCTAAATTATCTTGACAAGACTTGCATATGCTAACATGTTACAAGAGCTTAATTGTCTTGACAAAACATGCATATGCTAACATGTTACAAGAGCTAAATTGTCTTGACAAGACTTGCATATGCTAACATGTTACAAGAGCTAAATTGTCTTGATCAGTCTTGCATATGCTAACATGTTACAAGAGCTAAATTGCCTTGACCGGTCTCGCATATGCTAACATGTTACAAGAGCTAAATTGTCTTGAAAAGACTTGCATATGCTAACATGTTACAAGAGCTTAATTGTCTTGACAAGACTTGCATATGCTAACATGTTATAAGAGCTAAATTGTCTTGACAAGACTTGCATATGCTAACATGTTACAAGAGCTAAATTGTCATGACAAGACTTGCATATGCTAACATGTTACAAGAGCTAAATTGTCTTGACAAGACTTGCATATGCTAACATGTTACAAGAGCTAAATTGTCTTGACCAGACTTGCATATGCTAACATGTTACAAGAGCTAAATTGTCTTGACAAGACTTGCATATGCTAACATGTTACAAGAGCTAAATTGTCTTGACCAGACTTGCATATGCTAACATGTTACAAGAGCTAAATTGTCTTGACAATACTTGCATATGCTAACATGTTACAAGAGCTTAATTGTCTTGACAAGACTTGCATATGCTCACATGTTACAAGAGCTAAATTGTCTTGACAAGACTTGCATATGCTAACATGTTGCAAGAGCCAAATTGTCTTGACAATACTTGCATATGCTAACATGTTACAAGAGCTAAATTGTCTTGACAAGACTTGCATATGCTAACATGTTGCAAGAGCTAAATTGTCTTGACAAGTCTTGCATATGCTAACATGTTACAAGATCTAAATTGTCTTGACAAGACTTGCATATGCTAACATGTTACAAGAGCTAAATTGTCTTGACAAGACTTGCATATGCTAACATGTTACAAGAGCTTAATTATCTTGACAAGACTTGCATATGCTAACATGTTACAAGAGCTAAATTGTCTTGACAAGACTTGCATATGTTAACTTGTTGCAAGAGCTAAATTGTCTTGAAAAGTCTTGGATATGCTAACATGCTACAAGAGCTAAATTGTCCTGACAAAACTTGCATATGCTAACATGTTACAAGAGCTAAATTGTCTTGACAAGACTTGCATATGCTAACATGTTACAAGAGCTTAATTGTCTTGACCAGACTTGCATATGCTAACATGTTACAAGAGCTAAATTGTCCTGACCAGACTTGCATATGCTAACATGATATAAGAGCAAAATTGTCTTGAACAGACTTGCATATGCTAACATGTTACAAGAGCTTAATTTTCTTGACCAGACTTGCATATGCTAACATGTTACAAGAGCTAAATTGTCTTGACAAGACTTGCATATGCTAACATCTTACAAGAGCTAAATTGTCTTGACAATACTTGCATATGCTAACATGTTACAAGAGCTTAATTGTCTTGACAAGACTTGCATATGCTAACATGCTTCAAGAGCTAAATTGTTTTGACAAGACTTGCATATGCTAACATGTTACAAGAGCTAAATTGTCTTGACAAGACTTGCATATGCTAACATGTTACAAGAGCTAAATTGTCTTGACAAGACTTGCATATGCTAACATGTTACAAGAGCTAAATTGTCTTGACAAGACTTGCATATGCTAACATGTTTCAAGAGCTAAATTGTCTTGACCAGACTTGCATATGCTAACATGTCACAAGAGCTGAATTGTCTTGTCCAGACTTGCATATGCTAACATGTTACAAGAGTTTAATTGTCTTGACAAGACTTGCATATGCTAACATTTTACAAGAGCTAAATTGTCTTGACAAGACTTGCATATGCTAACATGTTACAAGAGCCAAATTGTCTTGACAAGACTTGCATATGCTAACATGTTACATGAGCTAAATTGTCTTGACAAGGCTTGCATATGCTAACATGTTACAAGCGCTAAATTGTCTTGATAAGACTTGCATATGCTAACATGTTACAAGAGCTTAATTGTCTTCACAATACTTGCATATGCTAACACATTACAAGAGCTGAATTGTCTTGACAGGACTTGCATATGCTAACATGTTACAAGAGCTTAATTGTCTTGACAAGACTTGCATATGCTAACATGTTGCAAGAGCCAAATTGTCTTGACAATACTTCCATATTATAACATGTTACAAGAGCTTAATTGTCTTGACAATACTTGCATATGCTAACATGTTACAAGAGCTTAATTGTCTTGACAAGACTTGCATATGCTAACATGTTACAAGAGCTAAATTGTCTTGAAAAGGCTTGCATATGCTAACATGTTACAAGATCTAAATTGTCTTGACAAGACTTGCATATGCTAACATGTTACAAGAGCTTAATTGTCTTGACAAGACTTGCATATGCTAACTTGTTACAAGAGCTAAATTGTCTTGACAAGACTTGCATATGCTAACATGTTACAAGAGCTGAATTGTCTTGACAAGACTTGCATATGCTAACATGTTACAAGAGCTAAATAGTCTTGACCAGACTTGCATATGCTAACATGTTACAAGAGCTAAATTGTCTTGACAATACTTGCATATGCTAACATGTTACAAGAGCTTAATTGTCTTGACAAGACTTGCAAATGCTAACATGTTACAAGAGCTAAATTGTCTTGACCAGACTTGCATATGCTAACATGTTACAAGAGCTAAATTGTCTTGACCAGACTTGCATATGCTAACATGTTGCAAGAGCCAAATTGTCTTGACAATACTTGCATATGCTAACATGTTACAAGAATAAATTGTCTTGACAAGACTTGCATATGCTAACATGTTGCAAGAGCTAAATTGTCTTGACAAGACTTGCATATGCTAACATGTTACAAGATCTAAATTGTCTTGACAAGACTTGCATATGCTAACATGTTACAAGAGCTAAATTGTCTTGACAAGACTTGCATATGCTAACATGTTACAAGAGCTTAATTATCTTGACAAGACTTGCATATGCTAACATGTTACAAGAGCTAAATTGTCTTGACAAGACTTGCATATGTTAACATTTTGCAAGAGCTAAATTGTCTTGACAAGTCTTGGATATGCTAACATGCTACAAGAGCTAAATTGTCCTGACAAAACTTGCATATGCTAACATGTTACAAGAGCTAAATTGTCTTGACAAGACTTGCATATGCTAACATGTTACAAGAGCTTAATTGTCTTGACCAGACTTGCATATGCTAACATGTTACAAGAGCTAAATTGTCCTGACCAGACTTGCATATGCTAACATGATATAAGAGCAAAATTGTCTTGACCAGACTTGCATATGCTAACATGTTACAAGAGCTAAATTGTCTTGACAAGACTAGCATATGCTAACATGTTACAAGAGCTAAATTGTCTTGACAAGACTTGCATATGCTAACATGTTACAACAGCTAAATTGTCTTGACAAGACTTGCATATGCTAACATGTTTCAAGAGCTAAATTGTCTTGACCAGACTTGCATATGCTAACATGTCACAAGAGCTGAATTGTCTTGACCAGACTTGCATATGCTAACATGTTACAAGAGTTTAATTGTCTTGACAAGACTTGCATATGCTAACATGTTACAAGAGCTAAATTGTCTTGAAAAGACTTGCATATGCTAACATGTTACAAGAGCCAAATTGTCTTGACAAGACTTGCATATGCTAACATGTTACATGAGCTAAATTGTCTTGACAAGGCTTGCATATGCTAACATGTTACAAGCGCTAAATTGTCTTGATAAGACTTGCATATGCTAACATGTTACAAGAGCTTAATTGTCTTGACAAAACATGCATATGCTAACATGTTACAATAGCTAAATTTTCTTGACAAGGCTTTCATATGCTAACATGTTACAAGAGCTAAATTGTCTTGATCAGTCTTGCATATGCTAACATGTTACAAGAGCTAAATTGCCTTGACCGGTCTCGCATATGCTAACATGTTACAAGAGCTAAATTGTCTTGAAAAGACTTGCATATGCTAACATGTTACAAGAGCTTATTTGTCTTGACAAGACTTGAATATGCTAACATGTTACAAGAGCTAAATTGTCTTGACAAGACTTGCATATGCTAACATGTTACAAGAGCTAAATTGTCTTGACAAGACTTGCATATGCTAACATGTTACAAGAGCTAAATTGTCTTGACAAGACTTGCATATGCTAACATGTTTCAAGAGCTAAATTGTCTTGACCAGACTTGCATATGCTAACATGTTACAAGAGCTAAATTGTCTTGACAAGACTTGCATATGCTAACATGTTTCAAGAGCTAAATTGTCTTGACCAGACTTGCATATGCTAACATGTTACAAGAGCTAAATTGTCTTGACAATACTTGCATATGCTAACATGTTACAAGAGCTTAATTGTCTTGACAAGACTTGCATATGCTAACATGTTACAAGAGCTAAATTGTCTTGACCAGACTCGCATATGCTAACATGTTACAAGAGCTAAATTGTCTTGACAAGACTTGCATATGCTAACATGTTGCAAGAGCCAAATTGTCTTGACAAGACTTGCATATGCTAACATGTTGCAAGAGCCAAATTGTCTTGACAATACTTGCATATGCTAACATGTTACAAGAGCTAAATTGTCTTGACAAGACTTGCATATGCTAACATGTTGCAAGAGCTAAATTGTCTTGACAAGTCTTGCATATGCTAACATGTTACAAGATCTAAATTGTCTTGACAAGACTTGCATATGCTAACATGTTACAAGAGCTAAATTGTCTTGACAAGACTTGCATATGCTAACATGTTACAAGAGCTTAATTATCTTGAAAAGACTTGCATATGCTAACATGTTACAAGAGCTAAATTGTCTTGACAAGACATGCATATGTTAACTTGTTGCAAGAGCTAAATTGTCTTGAAAAGTCTTGGATATGCTAACATGCTACAAGAGCTAAATTGTCCTGACAAAACTTGCATATGCTAACATGTTACAAGAGCTAAATTGTCTTGACAAGACTTGCATATGCTAACATGTTACAAGAGCTTAATTGTCTTGACCAGACTTGCATATGCTAACATGTTACAAGAGCTAAATTGTCCTGACCAGACTTGCATATGCTAACATGATATAAGAGCAAAATTGTCTTGAACAGACTTGCATATGCTAACATGTTACAAGAGCTTAATTTTCTTGACCAGACTTGCATATGCTAACATGTTACAAGAGCTAAATTGTCTTGACAAGACTTGCATATGCTAACATCTTACAAGAGCTAAATTGTCTTGACAATACTTGCATATGCTAACATGTTACAAGAGCTTAATTGTCTTGACAAGACTTGCATATGCTAACATGCTTCAAGAGCTAAATTGTTTTGACAAGACTTGCATATGCTAACATGTTACAAGAGCTAAATTGTCTTGACAAGACTTGCATATGCTAACATGTTACAAGAGCTAAATTGTCTTGACCAGACTTGCATATGCTAACATGTTACAAGAGCTAAATTGTCTTGACAATACTTGCATATGCTAACATGTTACAAGAGCTTAATTGTCTTGACAAGACTTGCATATGCTAACATGTTACAAGAGCTAAATTGTCTTGACCAGACTTGCATATGCTAACATGTTACAAGAGCTAAATTGTCTTGACAAGACTTGCATATGCTAACATTTTACAAGAGCTAAATTGTCTTGACAAGACTTGCATATGCTAACATGTTACAAGAGCCAAATTGTCTTGACAAGACTTGCATATGCTAACATGTTACATGAGCTAAATTGTCTTGACAAGGCTTGCATATGCTAACATGTTACAAGCGCTAAATTGTCTTGATAAGACTTGCATATGCTAACATGTTACAAGAGCTTAATTGTCTTCACAATACTTGCATATGCTAACACATTACTAGAGCTGAATTGTCTTGACAGGACTTGCATATGCTAACATGTTACAAGAGCTTAATTGTCTTGACAAGACTTGCATATGCTAACATGTTGCAAGAGCCAAATTGTCTTGACAATACTTCCATATTATAACATGTTACAAGAGCTTAATTGTCTTGACAATACTTGCATATGCTAACATGTTACAAGAGCTTAATTGTCTTGACAAGACTTGCATATGCTAACATGTTACAAGAGCTAAATTGTCTTGAAAAGGCTTGCATATGCTAACATGTTACAAGATCTAAATTGTCTTGACAAGACTTGCATATGCTAACATGTTACAAGAGCTTAATTGTCTTGACAAGACTTGCATATGCTAACTTGTTACAAGAGCTAAATTGTCTTGACAAGACTTGCATATGCTAACATGTTACAAGAGCTGAATTGTCTTGACAAGACTTGCATATGCTAACATGTTACAAGAGCTAAATAGTCTTGACCAGACTTGCATATGCTAACATGTTACAAGAGCTAAATTGTCTTGACAATACTTGCATATGCTAACATGTTACAAGAGCTTAATTGTCTTGACAAGACTTGCAAATGCTAACATGTTACAAGAGCTAAATTGTCTTGACCAGACTTGCATATGCTAACATGTTACAAGAGCTAAATTGTCTTGACAAGACTTGCATATGCTAACATGTTGCAAGAGCCAAATTGTCTTGACAATACTTGCATATGCTAACATGTTACAAGAATAAATTGTCTTGACAAGACTTGCATATGCTAACATGTTGCAAGAGCTAAATTGTCTTGACAAGACTTGCATATGCTAACATGTTACATGATCTAAATTGTCTTGACAAGACTTGCATATGCTAACATGTTACAAGAGCTAAATTGTCTTGACAAGACTTGCATATGCTAACATGTTACAAGAGCTTAATTATCTTGACAAGACTTGCATATGCTAACATGTTACAAGAGCTAAATTGTCTTGACAAGACTTGCATATGTTAACATTTTGCAAGAGCTAAATTGTCTTGACAAGTCTTGGATATGCTAACATGCTACAAGAGCTAAATTGTCCTGACAAAACTTGCATATGCTAACATGTTACAAGAGCTAAATTGTCTTGACAAGACTTGCATATGCTAACATGTTACAAGAGCTTAATTGTCTTGACCAGACTTGCATATGCTAACATGTTACAAGAGCTAAATTGTCCTGACCAGACTTGCATATGCTAACATGATATAAGAGCAAAATTGTCTTGACCAGACTTGCATATGCTAACATGTTACAAGAGCTAAATTGTCTTGACAAGACTAGCATATGCTAACATGTTACAAGAGCTAAATTGTCTTGACAAGACTTGCATATGCTAACATGTTACAACAGCTAAATTGTCTTGACAAGACTTGCATATGCTAACATGTTTCAAGAGCTAAATTGTCTTGACCAGACTTGCATATGCTAACATGTCACAAGAGCTGAATTGTCTTGACCAGACTTGCATATGCTAACATGTTACAAGAGTTTAATTGTCTTGACAAGACTTGCATATGCTAACATGTTACAAGAGCTAAATTGTCTTGAAAAGACTTGCATATGCTAACATGTTACAAGATCCAAATTGTCTTGACAAGACTTGCATATGCTAACATGTTACATGAGCTAAATTGTCTTGACAAGGCTTGCATATGCTAACATGTTACAAGCACTAAATTGTCTTGATAAGACTTGCATATGCTAACATGTTACAAGAGCTTAATTGTCTTGACAAAACATGCATATGCTAACATGTTACAATAGCTAAATTTTCTTGACAAGACTTTCATATGCTAACATGTTACAAGAGCTAAATTGTCTTGATCAGTCTTGCATATGCTAACATGTTACAAGAGCTAAATTGCCTTGACCGGTCTCGCATATGCTAACATGTTACAAGAGCTAAATTGTCTTGAAAAGACTTGCATATGCTAACATGTTACAAGAGCTTATTTGTCTTGACAAGACTTGAATATGCTAACATGTTACAAGAGCTAAATTGTCTTGACAAGACTTGCATATGCTAACATGTTACAAGAGCTAAATTGTCTTGACAAGACTTGCATATGCTAACATGTTACAAGAGCTAAATTGTCTTGACAAGACTTGCATATGCTAACATGTTTCAAGAGCTAAATTGTCTTGACCAGACTTGCATATGCTAACATGTTACAAGAGCTAAATTGTCTTGACAATACTTGCATATGCTAACATGTTACAAGAGCTTAATTGTCTTGACAAGACTTGCATATGCTAACATGTTACAAGAGCTAAATTGTCTTGACCAGACTTGCATATGCTAACATGTTACAAGAGCTAAATTGTCTTGAGAAGACTTGCATATGCTAACATGTTGCAAGAGCCAAATTGTCTTGACAATACTTGCATATGCTAACATGTTACAAGAGCTAAATTGTCTTGACAAGACTGGCATATGCTAACATGTTGCAAGAGCTAAATTGTCTTGACAAGACTTGCATATGCTAACATGTTACAAGAGCTAAATTGTCTTGACAAGACTTGCATATGCTAACATGTTACAAGAGCTAAATTGGCTTGACCAGACTTGCATATGCTAACATGTTACAAGAGCTAAATTGTCTTGACCAGACTTGCATATGCTAACATGTTACAAGAGCTAAATTGTCTTGACAAGTCTTGCATATGCTAACATGTTACAAGAACTTAATTGTCTTGACAATACATGCAAATGCTAACATGTTACAAGAGCTGAATTGTCTTGACAAGACTTGCATATGCTAGCATGTTACAAGAGCTAAATTGTCTTGATCAGACTTGTATATGCTAACATGTTACAAGAGCTAAATTGCCTTGACCGGACTTGCATATGCTAACATGTTACAGTAGCTAAATTGTCTTGACAAGACTTGCATATGCTAAGATGTAACAAGAGCTAAATTGTCTTGACAAGACTTGCATATGCTAACATGTTACAAGAGCTAAATTGTCTTGACAAGACTTGCATATGCTAACATGTTACAAGAGCTAAATTGTCTTGACAATACTTGCATATGCTAACATGTTACAAGAGCTAAATTGTCTTGACAAGACTTGCATATGCTAACATGTTACAAGAGCTAAATTGTCTTGACAAGACTTGCATATGCTAACATGTTACAAGAGCTTAATTATCTTGACAAGACATGCATATGCTAACATGTTACAAGAGCTAAATTGTCTTGACAAGACTTGCATATGCTAACATGTTGCAAGAGCTAAATTGTCTTGACAAGTCTTGCATATGCTAACATGTTACAAGATCTAAATTGGCTTGAAAAGACTTGCATATGCTAACATGTTACAAGAGCTAAATTGTCTAGACAAGACTTGCATATGCTAACATGTTACAAGAGCTAAATTGTCTTGATCAGTCTTGCATATGCTAACATGTTACAAGAACTAAATTGCCTTGACCGGTCTCGCATATGCTAACGTGTTACCAGAGCTAAATTGTCTTGACAAGACTTGCATATGCTAACATGTTACAAGAGCTAAATTGTCTTGACAAGACTTGCATATGCTAACATGTTACAAGAGCTAAATTGTCTTGACAAGACTTGCATCTGCTAACATGTTACAAGAGCTAAATTGTCTTGAACAGACTTGCATATGCTAACATGTTACAATAGCTAAATTTTCTTGACAAGACTTTCATATGCTAACATGTTACAAGAGCTAAATTGTCTTGATCAGTCTTGCATATGCTAACATGTTACAAGAGCTAAATTGCCTTGACCGGTCTCGCATATGCTAACATGTTACAAGAGCTAAATTGTCTTGAAAAGACTTGCATATGCTAACATGTTACAAGAGCTTATTTGTCTTGACAAGACTTGAATATGCTAACATGTTACAAGAGCTAAATTGTCTTGACAAGACTTGCATATGCTAACATGTTACAAGAGCTAAATTGTCTTGACAAGACTTGCATATGCTAACATGTTACAAGAGCTAAATTGTCTTGACAAGACTTGCATATGCTAACATGTTTCAAGAGCTAAATTGTCTTGACCAGACTTGCATATGCTAACATGTTACAAGAGCTAAATTGTCTTGACAATACTTGCATATGCTAACATGTTACAAGAGCTTAATTGTCTTGACAAGACTTGCATATGCTAACATGTTACAAGAGCTAAATTGTCTTGACCAGACTTGCATATGCTAACATGTTACAAGAGCTAAATTGTCTTGACAAGACTTGCATATGCTAACATGTTGCAAGAGCCAAATTGTCTTGACAATACTTGCATATGCTAACATGTTACAAGAGCTAAATTGTCTTGACAAGACTGGCATATGCTAACATGTTGCAAGAGCTAAATTGTCTTGACAAGACTTGCATATGCTAACATGTTACAAGAGCTAAATTGTCTTGACAAGACTTGCATATGCTAACATGTTACAAGAGCTAAATTGGCTTGACCAGACTTGCATATGCTAACATGTTACAAGAGCTAAATTGTCTTGACCAGACTTGCATATGCTAACATGTTACAAGAGCTAAATTGTCTTGACAAGTCTTGCATATGCTAACATGTTACAAGAACTTAATTGTCTTGACAATACATGCAAATGCTAACATGTTACAAGAGCTGAATTGTCTTGACAAGACTTGCATATGCTAGCATGTTACAAGAGCTAAATTGTCTTGATCAGACTTGTATATGCTAACATGTTACAAGAGCTAAATTGCCTTGACCGGACTTGCATATGCTAACATGTTACAGTAGCTAAATTGTCTTGACAAGACTTGCATATGCTAAGATGTAACAAGAGCTAAATTGTCTTGACAAGACTTGCATATGCTAACATGTTACAAGAGCTAAATTGTCTTGACAAGACTTGCATATGCTAACATGTTACAAGAGCTAAATTGTCTTGACAATACTTGCATATGCTAACATGTTACAAGAGCTAAATTGTCTTGACAAGACTTGCATATGCTAACATGTTACAAGAGCTAAATTGTCTTGACAAGACTTGCATATGCTAACATGTTACAAGAGCTTAATTATCTTGACAAGACATGCATATGCTAACATGTTACAAGAGCTAAATTGTCTTGACAAGACTTGCATATGCTAACATGTTGCAAGAGCTAAATTGTCTTGACAAGTCTTGCATATGCTAACATGTTACAAGATCTAAATTGGCTTGAAAAGACTTGCATATGCTAACATGTTACAAGAGCTAAATTGTCTAGACAAGACTTGCATATGCTAACATGTTACAAGAGCTAAATTGTCTTGATCAGTCTTGCATATGCTAACATGTTACAAGAACTAAATTGCCTTGACCGGTCTCGCATATGCTAACGTGTTACCAGAGCTAAATTGTCTTGACAAGACTTGCATATGCTAACATGTTACAAGAGCTTAATTGTCTTGACAAGACTTGCATATGCTAACATGTTACAAGAGCTAAATTGTCTTGACAAGACTTGCATATGCTAACATGTTACAAGAGCTAAATTGTCTTGACAAGAATTGCATATGCTAACATGTTACAAGAGCTAAATTGTCTTGACAAGACTTGCATATGCTAACATGTTACAAGAGCTAAATTGTCTTGACCAGACTTGCATATGCTAACATGTTACAAGAGCTAAATTGTCTTGACAATACTTGCATATGCTAACATGTTACAAGAGCTTAATTGTCTTGACAAGACTTGCATATGCTAACATGTTACAAGAGCTAAATTGTCTTGACCAGACTTGCATATGCTAACATGTTACAAGAGCTAAATTGTCTTGACAAGACTTGCATATGCTAACATGTTGCAAGAGCCAAATTGTCTTGACAATACTTGCATATGCTAACATGTTACAAGAGCTAAATTGTCTTGAAAAGACTTGCATATGCTAACATGTTGCAAGAGCTAAATTGTCTTGACAAGTCTTGCATATGCTAACATGTTACAAGATCTAAATTGTCTTGACAAGACTTGCATATGCTAACATGTTACAAGAGCTAAATTGCCTTGACCGGTCTCGCATATGCTAACATGTTACAAGAGCTATATTGTCTTGAAAAGACTTGCATATGCTAACATGTTACAAGAGCTTAATGGTCTTGACAAGACTTGCATATGCTAACATGTTACAAGTGCTAAATTGTCTTGACAAGACTTGCATATGCTAACATGTTACAAGAGCTAAATTGTCTTGACAAGACTTGCATATGCTAACATGTTACAAGAGCTAAATTGTCTTGACAAGACTTGCATATGCTAACATGTTACAAGAGCTAAATTGTCTTGACCAGACTTGCATATGCTAACATGTTACAAGAGCTAAATTGTCTTGAGAATACTTGCATATGCTAACATGTTACAAGAGCTTAATTGTCTTGACAAGACTTGCATATGCTAACATGTTACAAGAGCTAAATTGTCTTGACCAGACTTGCATATGCTAACATGTTACAAGAGCTAAATTGTCTTGACAAGACTTGCATATGCTAACATGTTGCAAGAGCCAAATTGTCTTGACAATACTTGCATATGCTAACATGTTACAAGAGCTAAATTGTCTTGACAAGACTGGCATATGATAACATGTTGCAAGAGCTAAACTGTCTTGACAAGTCTTGCATATGCTAACATGTTACAAGATCTAAATTGTCTTGACAAGACTTGCATATGCTAACATGTTACAAGAGCTAAATTGTCTTGACAAGACTTGCATATGCTAACATGTTACAAGAGCTAAATTGGCTTGACCAGACTTGCATATGCTAACATGTTACAAGAGCTAAATTGTCTTGAACAGACTTGCATATGCTAACATGTTACAAGAGCTAAATTGTCTTGACAAGACTTGCATATGCTAACATGTTACAAGAACTTAATTGTCTTGACAATACATGCAAATGCTAACATGTTACAAGAGCTGAATTGTCTTGACAAGACTTGCATATGCTAGCATGTTACAAGAGCTAAATTGTCTTGACCAGACTTGTATATGCTAACATGTTACAAGAGCTAAATTGCCTTGACCGGACTTGCATATGCTAACATGTTACAAGAGCTAAATTGTCTTGACAAGACTTGCACATGCTAAGATGTAACAAGAGCTAAATTGTCTTGACAAGACTTGCATATGCTAACATGTTACAAGAGCTAAATTGTCTTGACAAGACTTGCATATGCTAACATGTTACAAGAGCTAAATTGTCTTGACCAGACTTGCATATGCTAACATGTTACAAGAGCTAAATTGTCTTGACAATACTTGCATATGCTAACATGTTACAAGAGCTAAATTGTCTTGACAAGACTTGCATATGCTAACATGTTTCAAGAGCTAAATTGTCTTGACCAGACTTGCATATGCTAACATGTTACAAGAGCTTAATTATCTTGACTAGACATACATATGCTAACATGTTACAAGAGCTAAATTGTCTTGACCAGACTTGCATATGCTAACATGTTACAAGAGCTAAATTGTCTTGACCAGACTTGCATATGCTAACATGTTACAAGAGCTAAATTGTCTTGACCAGACTTGCATATGCTAACATATTACAAAAGCTAAATTTTCTTGAAAAGTCTTGCATATGCTAACATGTTACAAGAGCTAAATTGTCTTGACAAAACTTGCATATGCTAACATGTTACAAGAGCTTGATTGTCTTGACCAGACTTGCATATGCTAACATGTTACAAGAGCTAAATTTTCCTGACCAGACTTGCATATGCTAACATGATACAAGAGCAAAATTGTCTTGATCAGACTTGCATATGCTAACATGTTACAAGAGCTTAATTGTCTTGACAAGACTTGCATATGCTAACATCTTACAAGAGCTAAATTGTCTTGAAAAGACTTGCATATGCTAACATGTTACAAGAGCTTAAATGTCTTGACCAGACTTGCATATGCTAACATGTTACAAGAGCTTAATTGTCTTGACAATACTTGCATATGCTAACATGTTACAAGAGCTAAATTCTCTTGACAAGACTTGCATATGCTAACATGTTACAAGAGCTAAATTGTCTTGACCATACTTGCATATGCTAACATGTTACAAGAGCTAAATTGTCTTGACAATACTTGCATATGCTAACATGTTACAAGAGCTAAATTGTCTTGACAAGACTTGCATATGCTAACATGTTACAAGAGCTAAATTGTCTTGACAAGACTTGCATCTGCTAACATGTTACAAGAGCTAAATTGTCTTGAACAGACTTGCATATGCTAACATGTTACAAGAGCTAAATTGTCTTGATAAGACTTGCATATGATAACATGTTACAAGAGCTAAATTGTCTTGACAAGACTTGCATATGCTAACATGTTACAAGAGCTAAATTGTCTTGACAAGACTTGCATATGCTAACATGTTGCAAGAGCTAAATTGTCTTGACAAGTCTTGCATATGCTAACATGTTACAAGATCTAAATTGTCTTGACAAGACTTGCATATGCTAACATGTTACAAGAGCTAAATTGTCTTGACAAGACTTGCATATGCTAACATGTTACAAGAGCTAAATTGTCTTGACAAGACTTGCATATGCTAACATGTTACAAGAGCTAAATTGTCTTGACCAGACTTGCATATGCTAACATGTTACAAGAGCTAAATTGTCTTGACAATACATGCATATGCTAACATGTTACAAGAGCTGAATTGTCTTGACAAGACTTGCATATGCTAGCATGTTACAAGAGCTAAATTGTCTTGATCAGACTTGCATATGCTAACATGTTACAAGAGCTAAATTGCCTTGACCGGACTTGCATATGCTAACATGTTACAAGAGCTAAATTGTCTTGACAAGACTTGCATATGCTAACATGTTACAAGAGCTTAATTGTCTTGACAAGACTTGCATATGCTAACATGTTACAAGAGCTATATTGTCTTGACAAGACTTGCATATGCTAACATGTTACAGGAGCTAAATTGTCTTGAAAAGACTTGCATATGCTAACATGTTACAAGAGCTAAATTGTCTTGACAAGACTTGCATATGCTAACATGTTACAAGAGCTAAATTGTCTTGACAAGACTTGCATATGCTAACATGTTACAAGAGCTAAATTGTCTTGACAAGACTTGCATATGCTAACATGTTGCAAGAGCCAAATTGTCTTGACAAGACTTGCATATGCTAACATGTTACAAGAGCTAAATTGTCTTGACAAGACTTGCATATGCTAACATGTTACAAGAGCTAAATGGTCTTGACCAGACTTGCATATGCTAACATGTTACAAGAGCTAAATTGACTTGACCAGACTTGCATATGCTAACATGTTACAAGAGCTTAATTGTCTTGACCAGACTTACATATGCTAACATGTTACAAGAGCTAAATTTTCTTGACCAGACTTGCATATGCTAACATGTTACAAGAGCTAAATTGTCTTGACAAATCTTGCATATGCTAACATGTTACAAGAGCTTAATTGTCTTGACAAGACTTGCATATGCTAACATGTTACAAGAGCTAAATTGCCTTGACCAGACTTGCATATGCTAACATGTTACAAGAGCTAAATGGTCTTGACCAGACTTGCATATGCTAACATGTTACAAGAGCTAAATTGTCTTGACAAGACTTGCATATGCTAACATGTTACAAGAGCTAAATTGTCTTGACCAGACTTGCATATGCTAACATGTTACAAGAGCTAAATTGTCTTGACCAGACTTGCATATGCTAACATGTTACAAGAGCTAAATTGGCTTGACCAGACTTGCATATGCTAACATGTTACAAGAGCTAAATTGTCTTGACCAGACTTGCATATGCTAACATGTTACAAGAGCTAAATTGTCTTGACAAGACTTGCATATGCTAACATCTTACAAGAGCTAAATTGTCTTGAAAATACTTGCATATGCTAACACGTTACAAGAGCTTAATTGTCTTGACAAGACTTGCATATGCTAACATGTTTCAAGAGCTAAATTGTCTTGACAAGACTTGCATATGCTAACATGATACAAGAGCTAAATTGTATTGACAAGACTTGCATATGCTAACATGTTACAAGAGCTAAATTGTCTTGAAAAGACTTGCATATGCTAACATGTTACAAGAGCTAAATTGTCTTGACAAGACTTGCATATGCTAACATGTTTCAAGAGCTAAATTGTCTTGACCAGACTTGCATATGCTAACATGTTACAAGCGCTGAATTGTCTTGACCAGACTTGCATATGCTAACATGTTACAAGAGTTTAATTGTCTTGACAAGACTTGCATATTCTAACATGTTACAAGAGCTAAATTGTCTTGACAAGTCTTGCATATGCTAACATGTTACAAGAGCTAAATTGTCTTGACAAGACTTGCATATGCTAACATGTTACATGAGCTAAATTGTCTTGACAAGGCTTGCATATGCTAACATGTTACAAGAGCTAAATTGTCTTGACAAGACTTGCATATGCTAACATGTTACAAGAGCTTAAATGTCTTCACAATACTTGCATATGCTAACATTTTACAAGAGCTTAATTGTCTTGACAGCACTTGCATATGCTAACATGTTACAAGAGCTTAATTGTCTTGACAAGACTTGCATATGCTAACATGTTGCAAGAGCCAAATTGTCTTGACAATACTTGCATATTCTAACATGTTACAAGAGCTTAATTGTCTTGACAATACTTGCATATGCTAACATGTTACAAGAGCTTAATTGTCTTGACAAGACTTGCATATGCTAACATGTTACAAGAGCTAAATTTTCTTGAAAAGGCTTGCATATGCTAACATGTTACAAGAGCTAAATTGTCTAGACAAAACTTGCATATGCTAACATGTTACAAGAGCTTAATTGTCTTGACCAGACTTGCATATGCTAACATGTTACAAGAGCTAAATTGTCCTGACCAGACTTGCATATGCTAACATGATACAAGAGCAAAATTGTCTTGACCAGACTTGCATATGCTAACATGTTACAAGAGCTTAATTGTCTTGACCAGACTTGCATATGCTAACATGTTACAAGAGCTAAATTGTCTTGACAAGACTTGCATATGCTAACATCTTACAAGAGCTAAATTGTCTTGACAAGACTTGCATATGCTAACATGTTACAAGAGCTTAATTGTCTTGACCAGACTTGCATATGCTAACATGTTTCAAGAGCTAAATTGTCTTGACAAGACTTGCATATGCTAACATGTTACAAGAGCTAAATTGTCTTGCCAAGACTTGCATATGCTAACATGTTGCAAGAGCTAAAATTGTCTTGACCAGACTTGCATATGCTAACATGTTACAAGAGCTAAATTGTCTTGACAATACTTGCATATGCTAACATGCTACAAGAGCTCAATTGTCTTGACAAGACTTGCATATGCTAACATGTTACAAGAGCTTAATTGTCTTGACAAGACTTGCATCTGCTAACATGTTATAAGAGCTAAATTGTCTTGAACAGACTTGCATATGCTAACATGTTACAAGAGCTAAATTGTCTTGACAATACATGCAAATGCTAACATGTTACAAGAGCTGAATTGTCTTGACAAGACTTGCATATGCTAGCATGTTACAAGAGCTAAATTGTCTTGATCAGACTTGTATATGCTAACATGTTACAAGAGCTAAATTGCCTTGACCGGACTTGCATATGCTAACATGTTACAGTAGCTAAATTGTCTTGACAAGACTTGCATATGCTAAGATGTAACAAGAGCTAAATTGTCTTGACAAGACTTGCATATGCTAACATGTTACAAGAGCTAAATTGTCTTGACAAGACTTGCATATGCTAACATGTTACAAGAGCTAAATTGTCTTGACAATACTTGCATATGCTAACATGTTACAAGAGCTAAATTGTCTTGACAAGACTTGCATATGCTAACATGTTACAAGAGCTAAATTGTCTTGACAAGACTTGCATATGCTAACATGTTACAAGAGCTTAATTATCTTGACAAGACATGCATATGCTAACATGTTACAAGAGCTAAATTGTCTTGACAAGACTTGCATATGCTAACATGTTGCAAGAGCTAAATTGTCTTGACAAGTCTTGCATATGCTAACATGTTACAAGATCTAAATTGGCTTGAAAAGACTTGCATATGCTAACATGTTACAAGAGCTAAATTGTCTAGACAAGACTTGCATATGCTAACATGTTACAAGAGCTAAATTGTCTTGATCAGTCTTGCATATGCTAACATGTTACAAGAACTAAATTGCCTTGACCGGTCTCGCATATGCTAACGTGTTACCAGAGCTAAATTGTCTTGACAAGACTTGCATATGCTAACATGTTACAAGAGCTTAATTGTCTTGACAAGACTTGCATATGCTAACATGTTACAAGAGCTAAATTGTCTTGACAAGACTTGCATATGCTAACATGTTACAAGAGCTAAATTGTCTTGACAAGAATTGCATATGCTAACATGTTACAAGAGCTAAATTGTCTTGACAAGACTTGCATATGCTAACATGTTACAAGAGCTAAATTGTCTTGACCAGACTTGCATATGCTAACATGTTACAAGAGCTAAATTGTCTTGACAATACTTGCATATGCTAACATGTTACAAGAGCTTAATTGTCTTGACAAGACTTGCATATGCTAACATGTTACAAGAGCTAAATTGTCTTGACCAGACTTGCATATGCTAACATGTTACAAGAGCTAAATTGTCTTGACAAGACTTGCATATGCTAACATGTTGCAAGAGCCAAATTGTCTTGACAATACTTGCATATGCTAACATGTTACAAGAGCTAAATTGTCTTGAAAAGACTTGCATATGCTAACATGTTGCAAGAGCTAAATTGTCTTGACAAGTCTTGCATATGCTAACATGTTACAAGATCTAAATTGTCTTGACAAGACTTGCATATGCTAACATGTTACAAGAGCTAAATTGCCTTGACCGGTCTCGCATATGCTAACATGTTACAAGAGCTATATTGTCTTGAAAAGACTTGCATATGCTAACATGTTACAAGAGCTTAATGGTCTTGACAAGACTTGCATATGCTAACATGTTACAAGTGCTAAATTGTCTTGACAAGACTTGCATATGCTAACATGTTACAAGAGCTAAATTGTCTTGACAAGACTTGCATATGCTAACATGTTACAAGAGCTAAATTGTCTTGACAAGACTTGCATATGCTAACATGTTACAAGAGCTAAATTGTCTTGACCAGACTTGCATATGCTAACATGTTACAAGAGCTAAATTGTCTTGAGAATACTTGCATATGCTAACATGTTACAAGAGCTTAATTGTCTTGACAAGACTTGCATATGCTAACATGTTACAAGAGCTAAATTGTCTTGACCAGACTTGCATATGCTAACATGTTACAAGAGCTAAATTGTCTTGACAAGACTTGCATATGCTAACATGTTGCAAGAGCCAAATTGTCTTGACAATACTTGCATATGCTAACATGTTACAAGAGCTAAATTGTCTTGACAAGACTGGCATATGATAACATGTTGCAAGAGCTAAACTGTCTTGACAAGTCTTGCATATGCTAACATGTTACAAGATCTAAATTGTCTTGACAAGACTTGCATATGCTAACATGTTACAAGAGCTAAATTGTCTTGACAAGACTTGCATATGCTAACATGTTACAAGAGCTAAATTGGCTTGACCAGACTTGCATATGCTAACATGTTACAAGAGCTAAATTGTCTTGAACAGACTTGCATATGCTAACATGTTACAAGAGCTAAATTGTCTTGACAAGACTTGCATATGCTAACATGTTACAAGAACTTAATTGTCTTGACAATACATGCAAATGCTAACATGTTACAAGAGCTGAATTGTCTTGACAAGACTTGCATATGCTAGCATGTTACAAGAGCTAAATTGTCTTGACCAGACTTGTATATGCTAACATGTTACAAGAGCTAAATTGCCTTGACCGGACTTGCATATGCTAACATGTTACAAGAGCTAAATTGTCTTGACAAGACTTGCACATGCTAAGATGTAACAAGAGCTAAATTGTCTTGACAAGACTTGCATATGCTAACATGTTACAAGAGCTAAATTGTCTTGACAAGACTTGCATATGCTAACATGTTACAAGAGCTAAATTGTCTTGACCAGACTTGCATATGCTAACATGTTACAAGAGCTAAATTGTCTTGACAATACTTGCATATGCTAACATGTTACAAGAGCTAAATTGTCTTGACAAGACTTGCATATGCTAACATGTTTCAAGAGCTAAATTGTCTTGACCAGACTTGCATATGCTAACATGTTACAAGAGCTTAATTATCTTGACTAGACATACATATGCTAACATGTTACAAGAGCTAAATTGTCTTGACCAGACTTGCATATGCTAACATGTTACAAGAGCTAAATTGTCTTGACCAGACTTGCATATGCTAACATGTTACAAGAGCTAAATTGTCTTGACCAGACTTGCATATGCTAACATATTACAAAAGCTAAATTTTCTTGAAAAGTCTTGCATATGCTAACATGTTACAAGAGCTAAATTGTCTTGACAAAACTTGCATATGCTAACATGTTACAAGAGCTTGATTGTCTTGACCAGACTTGCATATGCTAACATGTTACAAGAGCTAAATTTTCCTGACCAGACTTGCATATGCTAACATGATACAAGAGCAAAATTGTCTTGATCAGACTTGCATATGCTAACATGTTACAAGAGCTTAATTGTCTTGACAAGACTTGCATATGCTAACATCTTACAAGAGCTAAATTGTCTTGAAAAGACTTGCATATGCTAACATGTTACAAGAGCTTAAATGTCTTGACCAGACTTGCATATGCTAACATGTTACAAGAGCTTAATTGTCTTGACAATACTTGCATATGCTAACATGTTACAAGAGCTAAATTCTCTTGACAAGACTTGCATATGCTAACATGTTACAAGAGCTAAATTGTCTTGACCATACTTGCATATGCTAACATGTTACAAGAGCTAAATTGTCTTGACAATACTTGCATATGCTAACATGTTACAAGAGCTAAATTGTCTTGACAAGACTTGCATATGCTAACATGTTACAAGAGCTAAATTGTCTTGACAAGACTTGCATCTGCTAACATGTTACAAGAGCTAAATTGTCTTGAACAGACTTGCATATGCTAACATGTTACAAGAGCTAAATTGTCTTGATAAGACTTGCATATGCTAACATGTTACAAGAGCTAAATTGTCTTGACAAGACTTGCATATGCTAACATGTTGCAAGAGCTAAATTGTCTTGACAAGTCTTGCATATGCTAACATGTTACAAGATCTAAATTGTCTTGACAAGACTTGCATATGCTAACATGTTACAAGAGCTAAATTGTCTTGACAAGACTTGCATATGCTAACATGTTACAAGAGCTAAATTGTCTTGACAAGACTTGCATATGCTAACATGTTACAAGAGCTAAATTGTCTTGACCAGACTTGCATATGCTAACATGTTACAAGAGCTAAATTGTCTTGACAATACATGCATATGCTAACATGTTACAAGAGCTGAATTGTCTTGACAAGACTTGCATATGCTAGCATGTTACAAGAGCTAAATTGTCTTGATCAGACTTGCATATGCTAACATGTTACAAGAGCTAAATTGCCTTGACCGGACTTGCATATGCTAACATGTTACAAGAGCTAAATTGTCTTGACAAGACTTGCATATGCTAACATGTTACAAGAGCTTAATTGTCTTGACAAGACTTGCATATGCTAACATGTTACAAGAGCTATATTGTCTTGACAAGACTTGCATATGCTAACATGTTACAGGAGCTAAATTGTCTTGAAAAGACTTGCATATGCTAACATGTTACAAGAGCTAAATTGTCTTGACAAGACTTGCATATGCTAACATGTTACAAGAGCTAAATTGTCTTGACAAGACTTGCATATGCTAACATGTTACAAGAGCTAAATTGTCTTGACAAGACTTGCATATGCTAACATGTTGCAAGAGCCAAATTGTCTTGACAAGACTTGCATCTGCTAACATGTTACAAGAGCTAAATTGTCTTGAACAGACTTGCATATGCTAACATGTTACAAGAGCTAAATTGTCTTGATAAGACTTGCATATGCTAACATGTTACAAGAGCTAAATTGTCTTGACAAGACTTGCATATGCTAACATGTTGCAAGAGCTAAATTGTCTTGACAAGTCTTGCATATGCTAACATGTTACAAGATCTAAATTGTCTTGACAAGACTTGCATATGCTAACATGTTACAAGAGCTAAATTGTCTTGACAAGACTTGCATATGCTAACATGTTACAAGAGCTAAATTGTCTTGACAAGACTTGCATATGCTAACATGTTACAAGAGCTAAATTGTCTTGACCAGACTTGCATATGCTAACATGTTACAAGAGCTAAATTGTCTTGACAATACATGCATATGCTAACATGTTACAAGAGCTGAATTGTCTTGACAAGACTTGCATATGCTAGCATGTTACAAGAGCTAAATTGTCTTGATCAGACTTGCATATGCTAACATGTTACAAGAGCTAAATTGCCTTGACCGGACTTGCATATGCTAACATGTTACAAGAGCTAAATTGTCTTGACAAGACTTGCATATGCTAACATGTTACAAGAGCTTAATTGTCTTGACAAGACTTGCATATGCTAACATGTTACAAGAGCTATATTGTCTTGACAAGACTTGCATATGCTAACATGTTACAGGAGCTAAATTGTCTTGAAAAGACTTGCATATGCTAACATGTTACAAGAGCTAAATTGTCTTGACAAGACTTGCATATGCTAACATGTTACAAGAGCTAAATTGTCTTGACAAGACTTGCATATGCTAACATGTTACAAGAGCTAAATTGTCTTGACAAGACTTGCATATGCTAACATGTTGCAAGAGCCAAATTGTCTTGACAAGACTTGCATATGCTAACATGTTACAAGAGCTAAATTGTCTTGACAAGACTTGCATATGCTAACATGTTACAAGAGCTAAATGGTCTTGACCAGACTTGCATATGCTAACATGTTACAAGAGCTAAATTGACTTGACCAGACTTGCATATGCTAACATGTTACAAGAGCTTAATTGTCTTGACCAGACTTACATATGCTAACATGTTACAAGAGCTAAATTTTCTTGACCAGACTTGCATATGCTAACATGTTACAAGAGCTAAATTGTCTTGACAAATCTTGCATATGCTAACATGTTACAAGAGCTTAATTGTCTTGACAAGACTTGCATATGCTAACATGTTACAAGAGCTAAATTGCCTTGACCAGACTTGCATATGCTAACATGTTACAAGAGCTAAATGGTCTTGACCAGACTTGCATATGCTAACATGTTACAAGAGCTAAATTGTCTTGACAAGACTTGCATATGCTAACATGTTACAAGAGCTAAATTGTCTTGACCAGACTTGCATATGCTAACATGTTACAAGAGCTAAATTGTCTTGACCAGACTTGCATATGCTAACATGTTACAAGAGCTAAATTGGCTTGACCAGACTTGCATATGCTAACATGTTACAAGAGCTAAATTGTCTTGACCAGACTTGCATATGCTAACATGTTACAAGAGCTAAATTGTCTTGACAAGACTTGCATATGCTAACATCTTACAAGAGCTAAATTGTCTTGAAAATACTTGCATATGCTAACACGTTACAAGAGCTTAATTGTCTTGACAAGACTTGCATATGCTAACATGTTTCAAGAGCTAAATTGTCTTGACAAGACTTGCATATGCTAACATGATACAAGAGCTAAATTGTATTGACAAGACTTGCATATGCTAACATGTTACAAGAGCTAAATTGTCTTGAAAAGACTTGCATATGCTAACATGTTACAAGAGCTAAATTGTCTTGACAAGACTTGCATATGCTAACATGTTTCAAGAGCTAAATTGTCTTGACCAGACTTGCATATGCTAACATGTTACAAGCGCTGAATTGTCTTGACCAGACTTGCATATGCTAACATGTTACAAGAGTTTAATTGTCTTGACAAGACTTGCATATTCTAACATGTTACAAGAGCTAAATTGTCTTGACAAGTCTTGCATATGCTAACATGTTACAAGAGCTAAATTGTCTTGACAAGACTTGCATATGCTAACATGTTACATGAGCTAAATTGTCTTGACAAGGCTTGCATATGCTAACATGTTACAAGAGCTAAATTGTCTTGACAAGACTTGCATATGCTAACATGTTACAAGAGCTTAAATGTCTTCACAATACTTGCATATGCTAACATTTTACAAGAGCTTAATTGTCTTGACAGCACTTGCATATGCTAACATGTTACAAGAGCTTAATTGTCTTGACAAGACTTGCATATGCTAACATGTTGCAAGAGCCAAATTGTCTTGACAATACTTGCATATTCTAACATGTTACAAGAGCTTAATTGTCTTGACAATACTTGCATATGCTAACATGTTACAAGAGCTTAATTGTCTTGACAAGACTTGCATATGCTAACATGTTACAAGAGCTAAATTTTCTTGAAAAGGCTTGCATATGCTAACATGTTACAAGAGCTAAATTGTCTAGACAAAACTTGCATATGCTAACATGTTACAAGAGCTTAATTGTCTTGACCAGACTTGCATATGCTAACATGTTACAAGAGCTAAATTGTCCTGACCAGACTTGCATATGCTAACATGATACAAGAGCAAAATTGTCTTGACCAGACTTGCATATGCTAACATGTTACAAGAGCTTAATTGTCTTGACCAGACTTGCATATGCTAACATGTTACAAGAGCTAAATTGTCTTGACAAGACTTGCATATGCTAACATCTTACAAGAGCTAAATTGTCTTGACAAGACTTGCATATGCTAACATGTTACAAGAGCTTAATTGTCTTGACCAGACTTGCATATGCTAACATGTTTCAAGAGCTAAATTGTCTTGACAAGACTTGCATATGCTAACATGTTACAAGAGCTAAATTGTCTTGCCAAGACTTGCATATGCTAACATGTTGCAAGAGCTAAAATTGTCTTGACCAGACTTGCATATGCTAACATGTTACAAGAGCTAAATTGTCTTGACAATACTTGCATATGCTAACATGCTACAAGAGCTCAATTGTCTTGACAAGACTTGCATATGCTAACATGTTACAAGAGCTTAATTGTCTTGACAAGACTTGCATCTGCTAACATGTTATAAGAGCTAAATTGTCTAAGACTTGCATATGCTAACATGTTACAAGAGCTAAATTGTCTTGACAAGACTTGCATATGCTAACAGGTTACAAGAGCTAAATTGTCCCTGACAAGGACTTGCATATGCTAACATGTTACAAGAGCTAAATTGTCTTGACAAGACATGCATTTGCTAACATGTTACAAGAGCTAAATTGTCTTGATCAGACTTGCATATGCTAACATGTTACAAGAGCTAAATTGCCTTAAGCGGACTTGCATATGCTAACATGTTACAAGAGCTAAATTGTCTTGACAAGACTTGCATATGCTAACATGTTACAAGAGCTTAATTTTCTTGACAAGTGTTGCATATGCTAACATGTTACAAGAGCTATATTTCTTGACAAGACTTGCATATGCTAACATGTTACAGGAGCTAAATTGTCTTGAAAAATCTTGCATATGCTAACATGTTACAAGAGCTAAATTGTCTTGACAAGACTTGCATATGCTAACATGTTACAAGAGCTAAATGTCTGACAAGACTTGCATATGCTAACATGTTACAAGAGCTAAATTGTCTTGACAAGACTTGCATATGCTAACATGTTGCAAGGCAAGAATTGTCTTGACAAGACTTGCATATGCTAACATGTTACAAGAGCTAAATTGTCTTGACAAGACTTGCATATGCTAACATGTTACAAGAGCTAAATGGTCTTGACCAGACTTGCATATGCTAACATGTTACAAGAGCTAAATTGACCTGACCAGATTTGCATATGCTAACATGTTACAAGAGCTTAATTGTCTTGACCAGACTTGCATATGCTAACATGTTACAAGAGCTAAATTCTCTTGACAAGACTTGCATATGCTAACATGTTACAAGAGCGAAATTGTCTTGACAAGACATGCATATGCTAACATGTTACAAGAGCTTAATTGTCTTGACAAGACTTGCATATGCCTAACATGTTACAAGAGCTAAATTGTCTTGAACAAACTTGCATATGCTAACATGTACAAGAGCTAAATTGTCTTGACCAGACTTGCATATGCTAACATGTTACAAGAGCTAAATTGTCTTGACCAGACTTGCATATGCTAACACGTTACATGAGCTAAATTGTCTTGACAAGACTTGAATATGCTAACATGTTACAAGAGCTAAATTGTCTTGAACAGACTAGCATATGCTAACATGTTACAAGAGCTAAATTGTCTTGACAAGACTTGCATATGCTAACATGTTACAAGAGCTAAATTGTCTTGACAAGACTTGCATATGCTAACATGTTACATGAGCTAAATTTTCTTGAAAAGGCTTGCATATGCTAACATGTTACAAGAGCTAAATTGTCTAGACAAAACTTGCATATGCTAACATGTTACAAGAGCTTAATTGTCTTGACCAGACTTGCATATGCTAACATGTTACAAGAGCTAAATTGTCCTGACCAGACTTGCATATGCTAACATGATACAAGAGCAAAATTGTCTTGACCAGACTTGCATACGCTAACATGTTACAAGAGCTTAATTGTCTTGACCAGACTTGCATATGCTAACATGTTACAAGAGCTAAATTGTCTTGACAAGACTTGCATATGCTAACATCTTACAAGAGCTAAATTGTCTTGACAAGACTTGCATATGCTAACATGTTACAAGGGCTTAATTGTCTTGACCAGACTTGCATATGCTAACATGTTACAAGAGCTAAATTGTCTTGACCAGACTTGTATATGCTAACATGTTTCAAGAGCTGAATTGTCTTGACCAGACTTGCATATGCTAACATGTTACAAGAGTTAATTGTCTTGACAAGACTTGCATATGCTAACATGTTACAAGAGCTAAATTGTCTTGACAAGACTTGCATATGCTAACATGTTACAAGAGCTAAATTGTCTTGACAAGTCTTGGCATATGCTAACATGTTACATGAGCTAAATTGTCTTGACAAGGCTTTGCATATGCTAACATGTTACAAGAGCTAAATTGTCTTGACAAGACTTGCATATGCTAACATGTTACAAAGAGCTTAATTGTCTTCACAATACTTGCATATGCTAACATTTTACAAGAGCTTAATTGTCTTGACAGGACTTGCATATGCTAACATGTTACAAGAGCTTAATTGTCTTGACAATACTTGCATATGCTAACATGTTTGCAAGAGCCAAATTGTCTTCACAATACTTGCATATTCTAACATGTTACAAGAGCTTAATTGTCTTGACAATACTTGCATATGCTAACATGTTACAAGAGCTTAATTGTCTTGACAAGACTTGCATATTCTAACATGTTACAAGAGCTAAATTTTCTTGAAAAGGCTTGCATATGCTAACATGTTACAAGAGCTAAATTGTCTTGACAAAACTTGCATATGCTAACATGTTACAAGAGCTTAATTGTCTTGACCAGACTTGCATATGCTAACATGTTACAAGAGCTAAATTGTCTTGACAAGACTTGCATATGCTAACATCTTACAAGAGCTAAATTGTCTTGACAAGACTTGCATATGCTAACATGTTACAAGGGCTTAATTGTCTTGACCAGACTTGCATATGCTAACATGTTACAAGAGCTTAATTGTCTTGACAATACTTGCATATGCTAACATGTTACAAGAGCTAAATTGTCTTGACAAGACTTGCATATGCTAACATGTTACAAGAGCTAAAATTGTCTTGACCAGACTTGCATATGCTAACATGTTACAAGAGCTAAATTGTCTTGAAAATACTTGCATATGCTAACATGCTACAAGAGCTAAATTGTCTTGACAAGACTTGCATATGCTAGCATGTTACAAGAGCTTAATTGTCTTGACAAGACTTGCATCTGCTAACATGTTATAAGAGCTAAATTGTCTTGAACAGACTTGCATATGCTAACATGTTACAAGAGCTAAATTGTCTTGACAAGACTTGCATATGCTAACATGTTACAAGAGCTAAATTGTCTTGACAAGACTTGCATATGCTAACATGTTACAAGAGCTAAATTGTCCTGACCAGACTTGCATATGCTAAGATGTTACAAGAGCTAAATTGTCTTGAAAAGACTTGCATATGCTAACATGTTACAAGAGCTAAATTGTCTTTGACAATACTTGCATATGCTAAACATGTTACAAGAGCTAAAATTGTCTTGACCAGACTTGCATATGCTAACATGTTACAAGAGCTTAATTGTCTTGACAAGACTTGCATATGCTAACATGTTACAAGAGCTTAATTGTCTTGACAAGACTTGCATATGCTAACATGTTGCAAGAGCCAAATTGTCTTGACAATACTTGCATATTCTAACATGTTACAAGAGCTAAATTGTCTTGACAATACTTGCATATGCTAACATGTTACAAGAGCTTAATTGTCCTTGACAAGACTTGCATATGCTAATATGTTACAAGAGCTAAATTTTCTTGAAAAGGCTTGCATATGCTAACATGTTACAAGAGCTAATTGTCTAGACAAAACTTGCATATGCTAACATGTTACAAGAGCTTAATTGTCTTGACCAGACTTGCATATGCTAACATGTTACAAGAGCTAAATTGTCCTGACCAGACTTGCATATGCTAACATGATACAAGAGCAAAATTGTCTTGACCAGACTTGCATATGCTAACATGTTACAAGAGCTTAATTGTCTTGACCAGACTTGCATATGCTAACATGTTACAAGAGCTAAATTGTCTTGACAAGACTTGCATATGCTAACATCTTACAAGAGCTAAATTGTCTTGACAAGACTTGCATATGCTAACATGTTACAAGAGCTTAATTGTCTTGACAATACTTGCATATGCTAACATGTTACAAGAGCTAAATTGTTCTTGACAAGACTTGCATATGCTAACATGTTACAAGAGCTAAAATTGTCTTGACCAGACATGCATAGGCTAACATGTTACAAGAGCTAAATTGTCTTGAAAATACTTGCATATGCTAACATGCTACAAGAGCTAAATTGTCTTGACAAGACTTGCATATGCTAACATGTTACAAGAGCTTAATTGTCTTGACAAGACTTGCATCTGCTAACATGTTATAAGAGCTAAATTGTCTTGAACAGACTTGCATATGCTAACATGTTACAAGAGCTAAATTGTCTCGACAAGACTTGCATATGCTAACATGTTACAAGAGCTAAATTGTCTTGACAAGACTTGCATATGCTAACATGTTACAAGAGCTAAATTGTCTTGACCAGACTTGCATATGCTAAGATGTTACAAGAGCTAAATGTCTTGAAAAGACTTGCATATGCTAACATGTTACAAGAGCTAAATTGTCTTGACAAGACTTGCATATGCTAACATGTTACAAGAGCTAAAATTGTCTTGACCAGACTTGCATATGCTAACATGTTACAAGAGCTAAATTGTCTTGACAAGACTTGCATATGCTAACATGTTTCAAGAGCTAAATTGTCTTGACCAGACTTGCATATGCTAACATGTTACAAGAGCTTAATTATCTTGACAAGACATGCATATGCTAACATGTTACAAGAGCTAAATTGTCTTGACAAGACTTGCATATGCTAACATGTTGCAAGAGCTAAATTGTCTTGACAAGTCTTGCATATGCTAACATGTTACAAGATCTAAATTGTCTTGACAAGATTGCATATGCTAACATGTTACAAGAGCTAAATTGTCTTGACAAGACTTGCATATGCTAACATGTTACAAGAGCTAAATTGTCTTGACAAGACTTGCATATGCTAACATGTTACAAGAGCTTAATTGTCTTGACAAGACATGCATATGCTAACATGTTACAAGAGCTAAATTGTCTTGACAAGACTTGCATATGCTAACATGTTACAAGAGCTAAATTGTCTTGATCTGTCTTGCATATGCTAACATGTTACAAGAGCTAAATTGCCTTGACCGGACTCGCATATGCTAACATGTTACAAGAGCTAAATTGTCTTGACAAGACTTGCATATGCTAACATGTTACAAGAGCTTAATTGTCTTGACAAGACTTGCATATGCTAACATGTTACAAGAGCTAAATTGTCTTGACAAGACTTGCATATGCTAACATGTTACAAGAGCTAAATTGTCTTGACAAGACTTGCATATGTTAACATGTTACAAGAGCTAAATTTTCTTGAACAGACTTGCATATGCTAACATGTTACAAGAGCTAAATTGTCTTGACCAGACTTGCATATGCTAACATGTTACAAGAGCTAAATTGTCTTGACCAGACTTGCATATGCTAACATGTTACAAGAGCTAAATTGTCTTGACAATACTTGCATATGCTAACATGTTACAAGAGCTTAATTGTCTTGACAAGACTTGCATATGCTAACATGTTACAAGAGCTAAATTGTCTTGACCAGACTTGCATATGCTAACATGTTACAAGAGCTAAATTGTCTTGACAAGACTTGCATATGCTAACATGTTGCAAGAGCCAAATTGTCTTGACAATACTTGCATATGCTAACATGTTACAAGAGCTAAATTGTCTTGAAAAGACTTGCATATGCTAACATGTTGCAAGAGCTAAATTGTCTTGACAAGTCTTGCATATGCTAACATGTTACAAGATCTACATTGTCTTAACAAGACTTGCATATGCTAACATGTTACAAGAGCTAAATTGTCTTGACCAGACTTGCATATGCTAACATGTTACAAGAGCTAAATTGTCTTGCCAAGACTTGCATATGCTAACATGTTACAAGAGCTAAATTGTCTTGACAAGACTTGCATATGCTAACAGGTTACAAGAGCTAAATTGTCCTGACAAGACTTGCATATGCTAACATGTTACAAGGAGCTAAATTGTCTTGACAAGGCATGCATTTGCTAACATGTTACAAGAGCTAAATTGTCTTGATCAGACTTGCATATGCTAACATGTTACAAGAGCTAAATTGCCTTAAGCGGACTTGCATATGCTAACATGTTACAAGAGCTAAATTGTCTTGACAAGACTTGCATATGCTAACATGTTACAAGAGCTTAATTTTCTTGACAAGTGTTGCATATGCTAACATGTTACAAGAGCTACATTTTCTTGACAAGACTTGCATATGCTAACATGTTACAGGAGCTAAATTGTCTTGAAAAATCTTGCATATGCTAACATGTTACAAGAGCTAAATTGTCTTGACAAGACTTGCATATGCTAACATGTTACAAGAGCTAAATTGTCTTGACAAGACTTGCATATGCTAACATGTTACAAGAGCTAAATTGTCTTGACAAGACTTGCATATGCTAACATGTTGCAAGAGCCAAATTGTCTTGACAAGACTTGCATATGCTAACATGTTACAAGAGCTAAATTGTCTTGACAAGACTTGCATATGCTAACATGTTACAAGAGCTAAATGGTCTTGACCAGACTTGCATATGCTAACATGTTACAAGAGCTAAATTGACCTGACCAGATTTGCATATGCTAACATGTTACAAGAGCTTAATTGTCTTGACCAGACTTGCATATGCTAACATGTTACAAGAGCTAAATTCTCTTGACAAGACTTGCATATGCTAACATGTTACAAGAGCGAAATTGTCTTGACAAGACATGCATATGCTAACATGTTACAAGAGCTTAATTGTCTTGACAAGACTTGCATATGCTAACATGTTACAAGAGCTAAATTGTCTTGAACAAACTTGCATATGCTAACATGTTACAAGAGCTAAATTGTCTTGACCAGACTTGCATATGCTAACATGTTACAAGAGCTAAATTGTCTTGACCAGACTTGCATATGCTAACACGTTACATGAGCTAAATTGTCTTGACAAGACTTGAATATGCTAACATGTTACAAGAGCTAAATTGTCTTGAACAGACTAGCATATGCTAACATGTTACAAGAGCTAAATTGTCTTGACAAGACTTGCATATGCTAACATGTTACAAGAGCTAAATTGTCTTGACAAGACTTGCATATGCTAACATGTTACATGAGCTAAATTTTCTTGAAAAGGCTTGCATATGCTAACATGTTACAAGAGCTAAATTGTCTAGACAAAACTTGCATATGCTAACATGTTACAAGAGCTTAATTGTCTTGACCAGACTTGCATATGCTAACATGTTACAAGAGCTAAATTGTCCTGACCAGACTTGCATATGCTAACATGATACAAGAGCAAAATTGTCTTGACCAGACTTGCATACGCTAACATGTTACAAGAGCTTAATTGTCTTGACCAGACTTGCATATGCTAACATGTTACAAGAGCTAAATTGTCTTGACAAGACTTGCATATGCTAACATCTTACAAGAGCTAAATTGTCTTGACAAGACTTGCATATGCTAACATGTTACAAGGGCTTAATTGTCTTGACCAGACTTGCATATGCTAACATGTTACAAGAGCTAAATTGTCTTGACCAGACTTGTATATGCTAACATGTTTCAAGAGCTGAATTGTCTTGACCAGACTTGCATATGCTAACATGTTACAAGAGTTTAATTGTCTTGACAAGACTTGCATATGCTAACATGTTACAAGAGCTAAATTGTCTTGACAAGACTTGCATATGCTAACATGTTACAAGAGCTAAATTGTCTTGAAAAATCTTGCATATGCTAACATGTTACATGAGCTAAATTGTCTTGACAAGGCTTGCATATGCTAACATGTTACAAGAGCTAAATTGTCTTGACAAGACTTGCATATGCTAACATGTTACAAGAGCTTAATTGTCTTCACAATACTTGCATATGCTAACATTTTACAAGAGCTTAATTGTCTTGACAGGACTTGCATATGCTAACATGTTACAAGAGCTTAATTGTCTTGACAATACTTGCATATGCTAACATGTTGCAAGAGCCAAATTGTCTTCACAATACTTGCATATTCTAACATGTTACAAGAGCTTAATTGTCTTGACAATACTTGCATATGCTAACATGTTACAAGAGCTTAATTGTCTTGACAAGACTTGCATATTCTAACATGTTACAAGAGCTAAATTTTCTTGAAAAGGCTTGCATATGCTAACATGTTACAAGAGCTAAATTGTCTTGACAAAACTTGCATATGCTAACATGTTACAAGAGCTTAATTGTCTTGACCAGACTTGCATATGCTAACATGTTACAAGAGCTAAATTGTCCTGACCAGACTTGCATATGCTAACATGATACAAGAGCAAAATTGTCTTGACCAGACTTGCATATGCTAACATGTTACAAGAGCTTAATTGTCTTGACCAGACTTGCATATGCTAACATGTTACAGGAGCTAAATTGCCTTGACAAGACTTGCATATGCTAACATCTTACAAGAGCTAAATTGTCTTGACAAGACTTGCATATGCTAACATGTTACAAGAGCTTAATTGTCTTGAACAGACTTGCATATGCTAACATGTTACAAGAGCTTAATTGTCTTGACAATACTTGCATATGCTAACATGTTACAAGAGCTAAATTGTCTTGACAAGACTTGCATATGCTAACATGTTACAAGAGCTAAAATTGTCTTGACCAGACTTGCATATGCTAACATGTTACAAGAGCTAAATTGTCTTGACAATACTTGCATATGCTAACATGTTACAAGAGCTAAATTGTCTTGACAAGACTTGCATATGCTAACATGTTACAAGAGCTTAATTGTCTTGACAAGACTTGCATCTGCTAACATGTTACAAGAGCTAAATTGTCTTGAACAGATTTGCATATGCTAACATGTTACAAGAGCTTAATTGTCTTGACAAGACTTGCATATGCTAACATGTTACAAGAGCTAAATTGTCTTGACAAGACTTGCATATGCTAACATGTTACAAGAGCTAAATTGTCTTGACAAGACTTGCATATGCTAACATGTTGCAAGAGCTAAATTGTCTTGACAAGTCTTGCATATGCTAACATGTTACAAGATCTAAATTGTCTTGACAAGACTTGCATATGCTAACATGTTACAAGAGCTAAATTGTCTTGACAAGACTTGCATATGCTAACATGTTACAAGAGCTAAATTGTCTTGACCAGACTTGCATATGCTAACATGTTACAAGAGCTAAATTGTCTTGACCAGACTTGCATATGCTAACATGTTACAAGAGCTAAATTTTCTTGACAAGACTTGCATATGCTAACATGTTGCAAGAGCCAAATTGTCTTGACAATACTTGCATATTCTAACATGTTACAAGAGCTAAATTGTCTTGACAAGACTTGCATATGCTAACATGTTACAAGAGCTTAATTGTCTTCACAATACTTGCATATGCTAACATGTTACAAGAGCTAAATCGTCTTGACCAGACTTGCATATGCTAACATGTTACAAGAGCTAAATTGTCTTGACCAGACTTGCATATGCTAACATGTTACAAGAGCTTAATTGTCTTGACCAGACTTGCATATGCTAACATCTTACAAGAGCTTAATTGTCTTGACAATACTTGCATATGCTAACATGTTACAAGAGCTAAATTGTCTTGACAAGTCTTGCATATGCTAACATGTTACAAGAGCTAAAATTGTCTTGACCAGACTTGCATATGCTAACATCTTACAAGAGCTAAATTCTCTTGACAATACTTGCATATGCTAACATGTTACAAGAGCTAAATTGTCTTGACAAGACTTGCATATGCTAACATGTTACAAGAGCTTAATTGTCTTGACAAGACGTGCATCTGCTAACATGTTACAAGAGCTAAATTGTCTTGACAAGACTTGCATATGCTAACATGTTACAAGAGCTTAATTGTCTTGAAAAGTCTTGCATATGCTAATATGTTACAAGAGCTATATTGTCTTGACAAGACTTGCATATGCTAACAAGTTACAGGAGCTAAATTGTCTTGAAAAGACTTGCATATGCTAACATGTTACAAGAGCTAAATTGTCTTGACAAGACTTGCATATGCTAACATGTTACAAGAGCTAAATTGTCTTGACAAGACTTGCATATGCTAACATGCTACAAGAGCTAAATTGTCTTGACAAGACTTGCATATGCTAACATGGTGCAAGAGCCAAATTGTCTTGACAAGACTTGCATATGCTAACATGTTACAAGAGCTAAATTGTCTTGACAAGACTTGCATATGCTAACATGTTACAAGAGCTAAATGGTCTTGACCAGACTTGCATATGCTAACATGTTACAAGAGCTAAATTGACTTGACCAGATTTGCATATGCTAACATGTTACAAGAGCTTAATTGTCTTGACCAGACTTGCATATGCTAACATGTTACAAGAGCTAAATTGTCTTGACAAGACTTGCATATGCTAACATGTTACAAGAGCTAAATTGTCTTGACAAGACATGCATATGCTAACATGTTACAAGAGCTTAATTGTCTTGACAAGACTTGCATATGCTAACATGTTACAAGAGCTAAATTGTCTTGAACAAACTTGCATATGCTAACATGTTACAAGAGCTAAATTGTCTTGACCAGACTTGCATATGCTAACATGTTACAAGAGCTAAATTGTCTTGAACAGACTTGCATATGCTAACACGTTACATGAGCTAAATTGTCTTGACAAGACTTGCATATGCTAACATGTTACAAGAGCTAAATTGTCTTGAAAAGACTAGCATATGCTAACATGTTACAAGAGCTAAATTGTCTTGACAAGACTTGCATATGCTAACATGTTACAAGAGCTAAATTGTCTTGACAAGACTTGCATATGCTAACATGTTACATGAGCTAAATTGTCTTGAACAGACTTGCATATGCTAACATGTTACAAGAGGTAAATTGTCTTGAACAGACTAGCATATGCTAACATGTTACAAGAGCTAAATTGTCTTGACAAGACTTGCATATGCTAACATGTTACAAGAGCTAAATTGTCTTGACAAGACTTGCATATGCTAACATGTTACAAGAGCTAAATTGTCTTGAACAGACTTGCATATGCTTACATGTTACAAGAGCTAAACTGTCTTGATCAGACTTGCATATGCTAACATGTTACAAGCGCTAAATTGCCATGACCGGATTTGCATATGCTAACATGTTACAAGAGCTAAATTGTCTTGAACGGACTTGCATATGCTAACATGTTACAAGAGATAAATTGTCTTGACAAGACTTGCATATGCTAACATGTTACAAGAGCTAAATTGTCTTGACCAGACTTGCATATGCTAACATGTTTCAAGAGCTGAATTGTCTTGACCAGACTTGCATATGCTAACATGTTACAAGAGTTTAATTGTCTTGACAAGACTTGCATATGCTAACATGTTACAAGAGCTAAATTGTCTTGACAAGACTTGCATATGCTAACATGTTACAAGAGCTAAATTGTCTTGACAAATCTTGCATATGCTAACATGTTACATGAGCTAAATTGTCTTGACAAGGCTTGCATATGCTAACATGTTACAAGAGCTAAATTGTCTTGACAAGACTTGCATATGCTAACATGTTACAAGAGCTTAATTGTCTTCACAATACTTGCATATGCTAACATTTTACAAGAGCTTAATTGTCTTGACAGGACTTGCATATGCTAACATGTTACAAGAGCTTAATTGTCTTGACAATACTTGCATATGCTAACATGTTGCAAGAGCCAAATTGTCTTCACAATACTTGCATATTCTAACATGTTACAAGAGCTTAATTGTCTTGACAATACTTGCATATGCTAACATGTTACAAGAGCTTAATTGTCTTGACAAGACTTGCATATTATAACATGTAACAAGAGCTAAATTTTCTTGAAAAGGCTTGCATATGCTAACATGTTACAAGAGCTAAATTGTCTTGACAAAACTTACATATGCTAACATGTTACAAGAGCTTAATTGTCTTGACCAGACTTGCATATGCTAACATGTTACAAGAGCTAAATTGTCCTGACCAGACTTGCATGTGCTAACATGATACAAGAGCAAAATTGTCTTGACCAGACTTGCATATGCTAACATGTTACAAGAGCTTAATTGTCTTGACCAGACTTGCATATGCTAACATGTTACAGGAGCTAAATTGTCTTGACAAGACTTGCATATGCTAACATCTTACAAGAGCTAAATTGTCTTGACAAGACTTGCATATGCTAACATGTTACAAGAGCTTAATTGTCTTGACCAGACTTGCATATGCTAACATGTTACAAGAGCTTAATTGTCTTGACAATACTTGCATATGCTAACATGTTACAAGAGCTAAATTGTCTTGACAAGACTTGCATATGCTAACATGTTACAAGAGCTAAAATTGTCTTGACCAGACTTGCATATGCTAACATGTTACAAGAGCTAAATTGTCTTGACAATACTTGCATTTGCTAACATGTTACAAGAGCTAAATTGTCTTGACAAGACTTGCATATGCTAACATGTTACAAGAGCTTAATTGTCTTGACAAGACTTGCATCTGCTAACATGTTACAAGAGCTAAATTGTCTTGAACAGACTTGCATATGCTAACATGTTACAAGAGCTTAATTGTCTTGACAAGACTTGCATATGCTAACATGTTACAAGAGCTAAATTGTCTTGACAAGACTTGCATATGCTAACATGTTGCAAGAGCTAAATTGTCTTGACAAGTCTTGCATATGCTAACATGTTACAAGATCTAAATTGTCTTGACAAGACTTGCATATGCTAACATGTTACAAGAGCTAAATTGTCTTGACAGGACTTGCATATGCTAACATGTTACAAGAGCTAAATTGTCTTGACCAGACTTGCATATGCTAACATGTTACAAGAGCTAAATTGTCTTGACCAGACTTGCATATGCTAACATGTTACAAGAGCTAAATTGTCTTGACAAGACTTGCATATGCTAACATGTTGCAAGAGCCAAATTGTCTTGACAATACTTGCATATTCTAACATGTTACAAGAGCTAAATTGTCTTGACAAGACTTGCATATGCTAACATGTTACAAGAGCTTAATTGTCTTCACAATACTTGCATATGCTAACATGTTACAAGAGCTAAATTGTCTTGACCAGACTTGCATATGCTAACATGTTACAAGAGCTAAATTGTCTTGACCAGACTTGCATATGCTACCATGTTACAAGAGCTTAATTGTCTTGACCAGACTTGCATATGCTAACATGTTACAAGAGCTTAATTGTCTTGACAATACTTGCATATGCTAACATGTTACAAGAGCTAAATTGTCTTGACAAGTCTTGCATATGCTAACATGTTACAAGAGCTAAAATTATCTTGACCAGACTTGCATATGCTAACATCTTACAAGAGCTTAATTGTCTTGACAATACTTGCATATGCTAACATGTTACAAGAGCTAAATTGTCTTGACAAGACTTGCATATGCTAACATGTTACAAGAGCTTAATTGTCTTGACAAGACGTGCATCTGCTAACATGTTACAAGAGCTAAATTGTCTTGACAAGACTTGCATATGCTAACATGTTACAAGAGCTTAATTGTCTTGAAAAGTCTTGCATATGCTAATATGTTACAAGAGCTATAATGTCTTGACAAGACTTGCATATGCTAACAATTTACAGGAGCTAAATTGTCTTGAAAAGACTTGCATATGCTAACATGTTACAAGAGCTAAATTGTCTTGACCAGACTTGCATATGCTAACATGTTACAAGAGCTAAATTGTCTTGACAAGACTTGCATATGCTAACATCTTACAAGAGCTAAATTGTCTTGACAAGACTTGCATATGCTAACATGTTACAAGAGCTTAATTGTCTTGACCAGACTTGCATATGCTAACATGTTACAAGAGCTTAATTGTCTTGACAATACTTGCATATGCTAACATGTTACAAGAGCTAAATTGTCTTGCCAAGACTTGCATATGCTAACATGTTGCAAGAGCTAAAATTGTCTTGACCAGACTTGCATATGCTAACATGTTACAAGAGCTAAATTGTCTTGACAATACTTGCATATGCTAACATGCTACAAGAGCTCAATTGTCTTGACAAGACTTGCATATGCTAACATGTTACAAGAGCTTAATTGTCTTGACAAGACTTGCATCTGCTAACATGTTATAAGAGCTAAATTGTCTTGAACAGACTTGCATATGCTAACATGTTACAAGAGCTAAATTGTCTTGAACAGACTTGCATATGCTAACATGTTACAAGAGCTAAATTGTCTTGACAAGACTTGCATATGCTAACATGTTACAAGAACTTAATTGTCTTGACAATACATGCATATGCTAACATGTTACAAGAGCTGAATTGTCTTGACAAGACTTGCATATGCTAGGATGTTACAAGAGCTAAATTGTCTTGATCAGACTTGCATATGCTAACATGTTACAAGAGCTTAATTGTCTTGACAAGACTTGCATATGCTAACATGTTACAAGAGCTATATTGTCTTGACAAGACTTGCATATGCTAACATGTTACAGGAGCTAAATTGTCTTGAAAAGACTTGCATATGCTAACATGTTACAAGAGCTAAATTGTCTTGACAAGACTTGCATATGCTAACATGTTACAAGAGCTAAATTGTCTTGACAAGACTTGCATATGCTAACATGTTACAAGAGCTAAATTGTCTTGAAAAGACTTGCATATGCTAACATGTTGCAAGAGCTAAATTGTCTTGACAAGACTTGCATATGCTAACATGTTACAAGAGCTAAATTGTCTTGACAAGACTTGCATATGCTAACATGTTACAAGAGCTAAATGGTCTTGACCAGACTTGCATATGCTAACATGTTACAAGAGCTAAATTGACTTGACCAGACTTGCATATGCTAACATGTTACAAGAGCTTAATTGTCTTGACCAGACTTGCATATGCTAACATGTTACAAGAGCTAAATTGTCTTGACAAGACTTGCATATGCTAACATGTTACAAGAGCTAAATTGTCTTGACAAGTCTTGCATATGCTAACATGTTACAAGAGCTCAATTGTCTTGACAAGGCTTGCATATGCTAACATGTTACAAGAGCTAAATTGCCTTGACCAGACTTGCATATGCTAACATGTTACATGAGCTAAATTGTCTTGACAAGACTTGCATATGCTAACATGTTACAAGAGCTAAATTGTCTTGACCAGACTTGCATATGCTAACATGTTACAAGAGCTAAATTGTCTTGACCAGACTTGCATATGCTAACATGTTACAAGAGCTAAATTGTCTTGAACATACTTGCATATGCTAACATGTTACAAGAGCTAAATTGTCTTGACCAGACTTGCATATGCTAACATGTTACAAGAGCTAAATTGTCTTGACCAGACTTGCATATGCTAACATGTTACAAGAGCTAAATTGTCTTGACAAGACTTGCATATGCTAACATCTCACAAGAGCTAAATTGTCTTGACAATACTTGCATATGCTAACATGTTACAAGAGCTAAATTGTCTTGACAAGACTTGCATATGCTAACATGTTTCAAGAGCTAAATTGTCTTGACAAGACTTGCATATGCTAACATGTTACAAGAGCTAAATTGTATTGACAAGACTTGCATATGCTAACATGTTACAAGAGCTAAATTGTCTTGACCAGACTTGCATATGCTAACATGTTACACGAGCTAAATTGTCTTGACAAGACTTGCATATGCTAACATGTTTCAAGAGCTAAATTGTCTTGACCAGACTTGCATATGCTAACATGTTACAAGAGCTGAATTGTCTTGACCAGACTTGCATATGCTAACATGTTACAAGAGTTTAATTGTCTTGACAAGACTTGCATATGATAACATGTTACAAGAGCTAAATTGTCTTGACAAGACTTGCATATGCTAACATGTTACAAGAGCTAAATTGTCTTGACAAGACTTGCATATGCTAACATGTTACATGAGCTAAATTGTCTTGACAAGGCTTGCATATGCTAACATGTTAGAAGAGCTAAATTGTCTTGACAAGACTTGCATATGCTAACATGTTACAAGAGCTTAATTGTCTTCACAATACTTGCATATGCTAACATTTTACAAGAGCTTAATTGTCTTGACAGGACTTGCATATGCTAACATGTTACAAGAGCTTAATTGTCTTGACAAGACTTGCATATGCTAACATGTTGCAAGAGCCAAATTGTATTGACAATACTTGCATATTCTAACATGTTACAAGAGCTTAATTGTCTTGACAATACTTGCATATGCTAACATGTTACAAGAGCTTAAATGTCTTGACAAGACTTGCATATGCTAACATGTTACAAGAGCTAAATTTTCTTGAAAAGGCTTGCATATGCTAACATGTTACAAGAGCTAAATTGTCTAGACAAAACTTGCATATGCTAACATGTTACAAGAGCTTAATTGTCTTGACCAGACTTGCATATGCTAACATGTTACAAGAGCTAAATTGTCCTGACCAGACTTGCATATGCTAACATGATACAAGAGCAAAATTGTCTTGACCAGACTTGCATATGCTAACATGTTACAAGAGCTTAATTGTCTTGACCAGACTTGCATATGCTAACATGTTACAAGAGCTAAATTGTCTTGACAAGACTTGCATATGCTAACATCTTACAAGAGCTAAATTGTCTTGACAAGACTTGCATATGCTAACATGTTACAAGGGCTTAATTGTCTTGACCAGACTTGCATATGCTAACATGTTACAAGAGCTTAATTGTCTTGACAATACTTGCATATGCTAACATGTTACAAGAGCTAAATTGTCTTGACAAGACTTGCATATGCTAACAATGTACAAGAGCTAAAATTGTCTTGACCAGACTTGCATAGGCTAACATGTTACAAGAGCTAAATTGTCTTGAAAATACTTGCATATGCTAACATGCTACAAGAGCTAAATTGTCTTGACAAGACTTGCATATGCTAACATGTTACAAGAGCTTAATTGTCTTGACAAGACTTGCATCTGCTAACATGTTATAAGAGCTAAATTGTCTTGAACAGACTTGCATATGCTAACATGTTACAAGAGCTAAATTGTCTTGACAAGACTTGCATATGCTAACATGTTACAAGAGCTAAATTGTCTTGACAAGACTTGCATATGCTAACATGTTACAAGAGCTAAATTGTCTTGACCAGACTTGCATATGCTAAGATGTTACAAGAGCTAAATTGTCTTGAAAAGACTTGCATATGCTAACATGTTACAAGAGCTAAATTGTCTTGACAAGACTTGCATATGCTAACATGTTACAAGAGCTAAAATTGTCTTGACCAGACTTGCATATGCTAACATGTTACAAGAGCTTAATTGTCTTGACAGGACTTGCATATGCTAACATGTTACAAGACCTTAATTGTCTTGACAAGACTTGCATATGCTAACATGTTGCAAGAGCCAAATTGTCTTGACAATACTTGCATATTCTAACATGTTACAAGAGCTTAATTGTCTTGACAATACTTGCATATGCTAACATGTTACAAGAGCTTAATTGTCTTGACAAGACTTGCATATGCTAACATGTTACAAGAGCTAAATTTTCTTGAAAAGGCTTGCATATGCTAACATGTTACAAGAGCTAAATTGTCTAGACAAAACTTGCATATGCTAACATGTTACAAGAGCTTAATTGTCTTGACCAGACTTGCATATGCTAACATGTTACAAGAGCTAAATTGTCCTGACCAGACTTGCATATGCTAACATGATACAAGAGCAAAATTGTCTTGACCAGACTTGCATATGCTAACATGTTACAAGAGCTTAATTGTCTTGACCAGACTTGCATATGCTAACATGTTACAAGAGCTAAATTGTCTTGACAAGACTTGCTTATGCTAACATCTTAAAAGAGCTAAATTGTCTTGACAAGACTTGCATATGCTAACATGTTACAAGGGCTTAATTGTCTTGACCAGACTTGCATATGCTAACATGTTACAAGAGCTTAATTGTCTTGACAATACTTGCATATGCTAACATGTTACAAGAGCTAAATTGTCTTGACAAGACTTGCATATGCTAACATGTTACAAGAGCTAAAATTGTCTTGACCAGACATGCATAGGCTAACATGTTACAAGAGCGAAATTGTCTTGAAAATACTTGCATATGCTAACATGCTACAAGAGTTAAATTGTCTTGACAAGACTTGCATATGCTAACATGTTACAAGAGCTTAATTGTCTTGACAAGACTTGCATCTGCTAACATGTTATAAGAGCTAAATTGTCTTGAACAGACTTGCATATGCTAACATGTTACAAGAGCTAAATTGTCTCGACAAGACTTGCATATGCTAACATGTTACAAGAGCTAAATTGTCTTGACAAGACTTGCATATGCTAACATGTTACAAGAGCTAAATTGTCTTGACCAGACTTGCATATGCTAAGATGTTACAAGAGCTAAATTGTCTTGAAAAGACTTGCATATGCTAACATGTTACAAGAGCTAAATTGTCTTGACAAGACTTGCATATGATAACATGTCACAAGAGCTAAAATTGTCTTGACCAGACTTGCATATGCTAACATGTTACAAGAGCTAAATTGTCTTGACAAGACTTGCATATGCTAACATGTTTCAAGAGCTAAATTGTCTTGACCAGACTTGCATATGCTAACATGTTACAAGAGCTTAATTATCTTGACAAGACATGCATATGCTAACATGTTACAAGAGCTAAATTGTCTTGACAAGACTTGCATATGCTAACATGTTGCAAGAGCTAAATTGTCTTGACAAGTCTTGCATATGCTAACATGTTACAAGATCTAAATTGTCTTGACAAGACTTGCATATGCTAACATGTTACAAGAGCTAAATTGTCTTGACAAAACTTGCATATGCTAACATGTTACAAGAGCTAAATTGTCTTGACAAGACTTGCATATGCTAACATGTTACAAGAGCTTAATTGTCTTGACAAGACATGCATATGCTAACATGTTACAAGAGCTAAATTGTCTTGACAAGACTTGCATATGCTAACATGTTACAAGAGCTAAATTGTCTTGATCTGTCTTGCATATGCTAACATGTTACAAGAGCTAAATTGCCTTGAACGGACTCTCATATGCTAACATGTTACAAGAGCTAAATTGTCTTGACAAGACTTGCATATGCTAACATGTTACAAGAGCTTAATTGTCTTGACAAGACTTGCATATGCTAACATGTTACAAGAGCTAAATTGTCTTGACAAGACTTGCATATGCTAACATGTTACAAGAGCTAAATTGTCTTGACAAGACTTGCATATGCTAACATGTTACAAGAGCTAAATTGTCTTGAAAAGACTTGCATATGCTAACATGTTACAAGAGCTAAATTTTCTTGACCAGACTTGCATATGCTAACATGTTACAAGAGCTAAATTGTCTTGACCAGACTTGCATATGCTAACATGTTACAAGAGCTAAATTGTCTTGACCAGACTTGCATATGCTAACATGTTACAAGAGCTAAATTGTCTTGACAATACTTGCATATGCTAACATGTTACAAGAGCTTAATTGTCTTGACAAGACTTGCATATGCTAACATGTTACAAGAGCTAAATTCTCTTGACCAGACTTGCATATGCTAACATGTTACAAGAGCTAAATTGTCTTGACAAGACTTGCATATGCTAACATGTTGCAAGAGCCAAATTGTCTTGACAATACTTGCATATGCTAACATGTTACAAGAGCTAAATTGTCTTGAAAAGACTTGCATATGCTAACATGTTGCAAGAGCTAAATTGTCTTGACAAGTCTTGCATATGCTAACATGTTACAAGATCTAAATTGTCTTAACAAGACTTGCATATGCTAACATGTTACAAGAGCTAAATTGTCTTGACCAGACTTGCATATGCTAACATGTTACAAGAGCTAAATTGTCTTGCCAAGACTTGCATATGCTAACATGTTACAAGAGCTAAATTGTCTTGACAAGACTTGCATATGCTAACATGTTACAAGAGCTAAATTGTCCTGACAAGACTTGCATATGCTAACATGTTACAAGAGCTAAATTGTCTTGACAAGACATGCATTTGCTAACATGTTACAAGAGCTAAATTGTCTTGATCAGACTTGCATATGCTAACATGTTACAAGAGCTAAATTGCCTTAACCGGACTTGCATATGCTAACATGTTACAAGAGCTAAATTGTCTTGACAAGACTTGCATATGCTAACATGTTACAAGAGCTTAATTGTCTTGACAAGTGTTGCATATGCTAACATGTTACAAGAGCTATATTTTCTTGACAAGACTTGCATATGCTAACATGTTACAGGAGCAAAATTGTCTTGAAAAATCTTGCATATGCTAACATGTTACAAGAGCTAAATTGTCTTGACAAGACTTGCATATGCTAACATGTTACAAGAGCTAAATTGTCTTGAAAAGACTTGCATATGCTAACATGTTACAAGAGCTAAATTGTCTTGACAAGACTTGCATATGCTAACATGTTGCAAGAGCCAAATTGTCTTGACAAGTCTTGCATATGCTAACATGTTACAAGAGCTAAATTGTCTTGACAAGACTTGCATATGCTAACATGTTACAAGAGCTAAATGGTCTTGACCAGACTTGCATATGCTAACATGTTACAAGAGCTAAATTGACCTGACCAGATTTGCATATGCTAACATGTTACAAGAGTTTAATTGTCTTGACCAGACTTGCATATGCTAACATGTTACAAGAGCTAAATTGTCTTGACAAGACTTGCATATGCTAACATGTTACAAGAGCGAAATTGTCTTGACAAGACATGCATATGCTAACATGTTACAAGATCTTAATTGTCTTGACAAGACTTGCATATGCTAACATGTTACAAGAGCTAAATTGTCTTGAACAAACTTGCATATGCTAACATGTTACAAGAGATAAATTGTCTTGACCAGACTTGCATATGCTAACATGTTACAAGAGCTAAATTGTCTTGACCAGACTTGCATATGCTAACACGTTACATGAGCTAAATTGTCTTGACAAGACTTGAATATGCTAACATGTTACAAGAGCTAAATTGTCTTGAACAGACTAGCATATGCTAACATGTTACAAGAGCTAAATTGTCTTGACAAGACTTGCATATGCTAACATGTTACAAGAGCTAAATTGTCTTGACAAGACTTGCATATGCTAACATGTTACATGAGCTAAATTGTCTTGAACAGACTTGCATATGCTAACATGTTGCAAGAGGTAAATTGTCTTGAACAGACTAGCATATGCTAACATGTTACAAGAGCTAAATTGTCTTGACAAGACTTGCATATGCTAACATGTTACAAGAGCTAAATTGTCTTGACAAGACTTGCATATGCTAACATGTTACAAGAGCTAAATTGTCTTGAACAGACTTGCATATGCTTACATGTTACAAGAGCTAAACTGTCTTGATCAGACTTGCATATGCTAACATGTTACAAGCGCTAAATTGCCTTGACCGGATTTGCATATGCTAACATGTTACAAGAGCTAAATTGTCTTGACCGGACTTGCATATGCTAACATGTTACAAGAGCTAAATTGTCTTGACAAGACTTGCATATGCTAACATGTTACAAGAGCTAAATTGTCTTGACCAGACTTGCATATGCTAACATGTTTCAAGAGCTGAATTGTCTTGATCAGACTTGCATATGCTAACATGTTACAAGAGTTTAATTGTCTTGACAAGACTTGCATATGCTAACATGTTACAAGAGCTAAATTGTCTTGACAAGACTTGCATATGCTAAAATGTTACAAGAGCTAAATTGTCTTGACAAGTCTTGCATATGCTAACATGTTACATGAGCTAAATTGTCTTGACAAGGCTTGCATATGCTAACATGTTACAAGAGCTAAATTGTCTTGACAAGACTTGCATATGCTAACATGTTACAAGAGCTTAATTGTCTTCACAATACTTGCATATGCTAACATTTTACAAGAGCTTAATTGTCTTGACAGGACTTGCATATGCTAACATGTTACAAGAGCTAAATTGTCTTGACAAGACTTGCATATGCTAACATGTTACATGAGCTAAATTGTCTTGAACAGACTTGCATATGCTAACATGTTGCAAGAGGTAAATTGTCTTGAACAGACTAGCATATGCTAACATGTTACAAGAGCTAAATTGTCTTGACAAGACTTGCATATGCTAACATGTTACAAGAGCTAAATTGTCTTGACAAGACTTGCATATGCTAACATGTTACAAGAGCTAAATTGTCTTGAACAGACTTGCATATGCTTACATGTTACAAGAGCTAAACTGTCTTGATCAGACTTGCATATGCTAACATGTTACAAGCGCTAAATTGCCTTGACCGGATTTGCATATGCTAACATGTTACAAGAGCTAAATTGTCTTGACCGGACTTGCATATGCTAACATGTTACAAGAGCTAAATTGTCTTGACAAGACTTGCATATGCTAACATGTTACAAGAGCTAAATTGTCTTGACCAGACTTGCATATGCTAACATGTTTCAAGAGCTGAATTGTCTTGATCAGACTTGCATATGCTAACATGTTACAAGAGTTTAATTGTCTTGACAAGACTTGCATATGCTAACATGTTACAAGAGCTAAATTGTCTTGACAAGACTTGCATATGCTAAAATGTTACAAGAGCTAAATTGTCTTGACAAGTCTTGCATATGCTAACATGTTACATGAGCTAAATTGTCTTGACAAGGCTTGCATATGCTAACATGTTACAAGAGCTAAATTGTCTTGACAAGACTTGCATATGCTAACATGTTACAAGAGCTTAATTGTCTTCACAATACTTGCATATGCTAACATTTTACAAGAGCTTAATTGTCTTGACAGGACTTGCATATGCTAACATGTTACAAGAGCTTAATTGTCTTGACAATACTTGCATATGCTAACATGTTGCAAGAGCCAAATTGTCTTCACAATACTTGCATATTCTAACATGTTACAAGAGCTTAATTGTCTTGACAATACTTGCATATGCTAACATGTTACAAGAGCTTAATTGTCTTGACAAGACTTGCATATTCTAACATGTTACAAGAGCTAAATTTTCTTGAAAAGGCTTGCATATGCTAACATGTTACAAGAGCTAAATTGTCTTGACAAAACTTGCATATGCTAACATGTTACAAGAGCTAAATTGTCCTGACCAGACTTGCATATGCTAACATGATACAAGAGCAAAATTGTCTTGACCAGACTTGCATATGCTAACATGTTACAAGAGCTTAATTGTCTTGACCAGACTTGCATATGCTAACATGTTACAGGAGCTAAATTGTCTTGACAAGACTTGCATATGCTAACATCTTACAAGAGCTAAATTGTCTTGACAAGACTTGCATATGCTAACATGTTACAAGAGCTTAATTGTCTTGACCAGACTTGCATATGCTAACATGTTACAAGAGCTTAATTGTCTTGACAATACTTGCATATGCTAACATGTTACAAGAGCTAAATTGTCTTGACAAGACTTGCATATGCTAACATGTTACAAGAGCTAAAATTGTCTTGACCAGACTTGCATATGCTAACATGTTACAAGAGCTAAATTGTCTTGACAATACTTGCATATGCTAACATGTTACAAGAGCTAAATTGTCTTGACAAGACTTGCATATGCTAACATGTTACAAGAGCTTAATTGTCTTGACAAGACTTGCATCTGCTAACATGTTACAAGAGCTAAATTGTCTTGAACAGACTTGCATATGTTAACATGTTACAAGAGCTTAATTGTCTTGACAAGACTTGCATATGCTAACATGTTACAAGAGCTAAATTGTCTTGACAAGACTTGCATATGCTAACATGTTACAAGAGCTAAATTGTCTTGACAAGGCTTGCATATGCTAACATGTTGCAAGAGCTAAATTGTCTTGACAAGTCTTGCATATGCTAACATGTTACAAGAACTAAATTGTCTTGACAAGACTTGCATATGCTAACATGTTACAAGAGCTAAATTGTCTTGACAAGACTTGCATATGCTAACATTTTACAAGAGCTAAATTGTCTTGACCAGACTTGCATATGCTAACATGTTACAAGAGCTAAATTGTCTTGACCAGACTTGCATATGCTAACATGTTACAAGAGCTAAATTGTCTTGACAAGACTTGCATATGCTAACATGTTGCAAGAGCCAAATTGTCTTGACAATACTTGCATATTCTAACATGTTACAAGAGCTAAATTGTCTTGACAAGACTTGCATATGCTAACATGTTACAAGAGCTTAATTGTCTTCACAATACTTGCATATGCTAACATGTTACAAGAGCTAAATTGTCTTGACCAGACTTGCATATGCTAACATGTTACAAGAGCTAAATTGTCTTGACCAGACTTGCATATGCTAACATGTTACAAGAGCTTAATTTTCTTGACCAGACTTGCATATGCTAACATGTTACAAGAGCTTAATTGTCTTGACAATACTTGCATATGCTAACATGTTACAAGAGCTAAATTGTCTTGACAAGTCTTGCATATGCTAACATGTTACAAGAGCTAAAATTGGCTTGACCAGACTTGCATATGCTAACATCTTACAAGAGCTAAATTGTCTTGACAATACTTGCATATGCTAACATGTTACAAGCGCTAAATTGTCTTGACAAGACTTGCATATGCTAACATGTTACAAGAGCTTAATTGTCTTGACAAGACGTGCATCTGCTAACATGTTACAAGAGCTAAATTGTCTTGACAAGACTTGCATATGCTAACATGTTACAAGAGCTTAATTGTCTTGAAAAGTCTTGCATATGCTAATATGTTACAAGAGCTATATTGTCTTGACAAGACTTGCATATGCTAACAAGTTACAGGAGCTAAATTGTCTTGAAAAGACTTGCATATGCTAACATGTTACAAGAGCTAAATTGTCTTGACAAGACTTGCATATGCTAACATGTTACAAGAGCTAAATTGTCTTGAAAAGACTTGCATATGCTAACATGCTACAAGAGCTAAATTGTCTTGACAAGACTTGCATATGCTAACATGTTGCAAGAGCCAAATTGTCTTGACAAGACTTGCATATGCTAACATGTTACAAGAGCTAAATTGTCTTGACAAGACTTGCATATGCTAACATGTTACAAGAGCTAAATGGTCTTGACCAGACTTGCATATGCTAACATGTTACAAGAGCTAAATTGACTTGACCAGATTTGCATATGCTAACATGTTACAAGAGCTTAATTGTCTTGACCAGACTTGCATATGCTAACATGTTACAAGAGCTAAATTGTCTTGACCAGACTTGCATATGCTAACATGTTACAAGAGCTAAATTGTCTTGACAAGTCATGCATATGCTAACATGTTACAAGAGCTTAATTGTCTTGACAAGACTTGCATATGCTAACATGTTACAAGAGCTAAATTGTCTTGAACAAACTTGCATATGCTAACATGTTACAAGAGCTAAATTGTCTTGACCAGACTTGCATATGCTAACATGTTACAAGAGCTAAATTGTCTTGACCAGACTTGCATATGCTAACACGTTACATGAGCTAAATTGTCTTGACAAGACTTGCATATGCTAACATGTTACAAGAGCTAAATTGTCTTGAAAAGACTAGCATATGCTAACATGTTACAAGAGCTAAATTGTCTTGACAAGACTTGCATATGCTAACATGTTACAAGAGCTAAATTGTCTTGACAAGACTTGCATATGCTAACATGTTACATGAGCTAAATTGTCTTGAACAGACTTGCATATGCTAACATGTTACAAGAGGTAAATTGTCTTGAACAGACTAGCATATGCTAACATGTTACAAGAGCTAAATTGTCTTGACAAGACTTGCATATGCTAACATGTTACAAGAGCTAAATTGTCTTGACAAGACTTGCATATGCTAACATGTTACAAGAGCTAAATTGTCTTGAACAGACTTGCATATGCTTACATGTTACAAGAGCTAAACTGTCTTGATCAGACTTGCATATGCTAACATGTTACAAGAGCTAAATTGTCTTGACCGGACTTGCATATGCTAACATGTTACAAGAGCTAAATTGTCTTGACAAGACTTGCATATGCTAACATGTTACAAGAGCTAAATTGTCTTGACCAGACTTGCATATGCTAACATGTTTCAAGAGCTGAATTGTCTTGACCAGACTTGCATATGCTAACATGTTACAGGAGTTTAATTGTCTTGACAAGACTTGCATATGCTAACATGTTACAAGAGCTAAATTGTCTTGACAAGACTTGCATATGCTAACATGTTACAAGAGCTAAATTGTCTTGACAAGTCTTGCATATGCTAACATGTTACATGAGCTAAATTGTCTTGACAAGGCTTGCATATGCTAACATGTTACAAGAGCTAAATTGTCTTGACAAGACTTGCATATGCTAACATGTTACAAGAGCTTAATTGTCTTCACAATACTTGCATATGCTAACATTTTACAAGAGCTTAATTGTCTTGACAGGACTTGCATATGCTAACATGTTACAAGAGCTTAATTGTCTTGACAATACTTGCATATGCTAACATGTTGCAAGAGCCAAATTGTCTTCACAATACTTGCATATTCTAACATGTTACAAGAGCTTAATTGTCTTGACAATACTTGCATATGCTAACATGTTACAAGAGCTTAATTGTCTTGACAAGACTTGCATATTCTAACATGTTACAAGAGCTAAATTTTCTTGAAAAGGCTTGCATATGCTAACATGTTACAAGAGCTAAATTGTCTTGACAAAACTTGCATATGCTAACATGTTACAAGAGCTTAATTGTCTTGACCAGACTTGCATATGCTAACATGTTACAAGAGCTAAATTGTCCTGACCAGACTTGCATATGCTAACATGATACAAGAGCAAAATTGTCTTGACCAGACTTGCATATGCTAACATGTTACAAGAGCTTAATTGTCTTGACCAGACTTGCATATGCTAACATGTTACAGGAGCTAAATTGTCTTGACAAGACTTGCATATGCTAACATCTTACAAGAGCTAAATTGTCTTGACAAGACTTGCATATGCTAACATGTTACAAGAGCTAAATTGTCTTGACAATACTTGCATATGCTAACATGTTACAAGAGCTTAATTGTCTTGACAATACTTGCATATGCTAACATGTTACAAGAGCTAAATTGTCTTGACAAGACTTGCATATGCTAACATGTTACAAGAGCTAAAATTGTCTTGACCAGACTTGCATATGCTAACATGTTACAAGAGCTAAATTGTCTTGACAATATTTGCATATGCTAACATGTTACAAGAGCTAAATTGTCTTGACAAGACTTGCATATGCTAACATGTTACAAGAGCTTAATTGTCTTGACAAGACTTGCATCTGCTAACATGTTACAAGAGCTAAATTGTCTTGAACAGACTTGCATATGCTAACATGTTACAAGAGCTTAATTGTCTTGACAAGACTTGCATATGCTAACATGTTACAAGAGCTAAATTGTCTTGACAAGACTTGCATATGCTAACATGTTACAAGAGCTAAATTGTCTTGACAAGACTTGCATATGCTAACATGTTGCAAGAGCTAAATTGTCTTGACAAGTCTTGCATATGCTAACATGTTACAAGATCTAAATTGTCTTGACAAGACTTGCATATGCTAACATGTTACAAGAGCTAAATTGTCTTGACAAGACTTGCATATGCTAACATGTTACAAGAGCTAAATTGTCTTGACCAGACTTGCATATGCTAACATGTTACAAGAGCTAAATTGTCTTGACCAGACTTGCATATGCTAACATGTTACAAGAGCTAAATTGTCTTGACAAGACTTGCATATGCTAACATGTTGCAAGAGCTAAATTATCTTGACAATACTTGCATATTCTAACATGTTACAATAGCTAAATTGTCTTGACAAGACTTGCATATGCTAACATGTTACAAGAGCTTAATTGTCTTCACAATACTTGCATATGCTAACATGTTACAAGAGCTAAATTGTCTTGACCAGACTTGCATATGCTAACATGTTACAAGAGCTAAATTGTCTTGACCAGACTTGCATATGCTAACATGTTACAAGAGCTTAATTGTCTTGACCAGACTTGCATATGCTAACATGTTACAAGAGCTTAATTGTCTTGACAATACTTGCATATGCTAACATGTTACAAGAGCTAAATTGTCTTGACAAGTCTTGCATATGCTAACATGTTACAAGAGCTAAAATTGTCTTGACCAGACTTGCATATGCTAACATCTTACAAGAGCTAAATTGTCTTGACAATACTTGCATATGCTAACATGTTACAAGAGCTAAATTGTCTTGACAAGACTTGCATATGCTAACATGTTACAAGAGCTTAATTGTCTTGACAAGACGTGCATCTGCTAACATGTTACAAGAGCTAAATTGTCTTGACAAGACTTGCATATGCTAACATGTTACAAGAGCTTAATTGTCTTGAAAAGTCTTGCATATGCTAATATGTTACAAGAGCTATATTGTCTTGACAAGACTTGCATATGCTAACAAGTTACAGGAGCTAAATTGTCTTGAAAAGACTTGCATATGCTAACATGTTACAAGAGCTAAATTGTCTTGACAAGACTTGCATATGCTAACATGTTACAAGAGCTAAATTGTCTTGACAAGACTTGCATATGCTAACATGCTACAAGAGCTAAATTGTCTTGACAAGACTTGCATATGCTAACATGTTGCAAGAGCCAAATTGTCTTGACAAGACTTGCATATGCTAACATGTTACAAGAGCTAAATTGTCTTGACAAGACTTGCATATGCTAACATGTTACAAGAGCTAAATGGTCTTGACCAGACTTGCATATGCTAACATGTTACAAGAGCTAAATTGACTTGACCAGATTTGCATATGCTAACATGTTACAAGAGCTTAATTGTCTTGACCAGACTTGCATATGCTAACATGTTACAAGAGCTAAATTGTCTTGACAAGACTTGCATATGCTAACATGTTACAAGAGCTAAATTGTCTTGACAAGACATGCATATGCTAACATGTTACAAGAGCTTAATTGTCTTGACAAGACTTGCATATGCTAACATGTTACTAGAGCTAAATTGTCTTGAACAAACTTGCATATGCTAACATGTTACAAGAGCTAAATTGTCTTGACCAGACTTGCATATGCTAACATGTTACAAGAGCTAAATTGTCTTGACCAGACTTGCATATGCTAACACGTTACATCAGCTAAATTGTCTTGACAAGACTTGCATATGCTAACATGTTACAACAGCTTAATTGTCTTCACAAGACATGCATATGCTAACATGTTACAAGAGCTAAATTGTCTTGACAAGACTTGCATATGCTAACATGTTACAAGAGCTAAACTGTCTTGATCAGACTTGCATATGCTAACATGTTACAAGCGCTAAATTGCCTTGACCGGATTTGCATATTCTAACATGTTACAAGAGCTAAATTGTCTTGACCGGACTTGCATATGCTAACATGTTACAAGAGCTAAATTGTCTGGACAAGACTTGCATATGCTAACATGTTACAAGAGCTAAATTGTCTTGACCAGACTTGCATATGCTAACATGTTTCAAGAGCTGAATTGTCTTGACCAGACTTGCATATGCTAACATGTTACAAGAGTTTAATTGTCTTGACAAGACTTGCATATGCTAACATGTTACAAGAGCAAAATTTCTTGACAAGACTTGCATATGCTAACATGTTACAAGAGCTAAATTGTCTTGACAAGACTTGCATATGCTAACATGTTACATGAGCTAAATTGTCTTGACAATGCTTGCATATTCTAACATGTTACAAGAGCTAAATTGTCTTGACAAGACTTGCATATGCTAACATGTTACAAGAGCTTAATTGTCTTCACAATACTTGCATATGCTAACATTTTACAAGAGCTTAATTGTCTTGACAGGACTTGCATATGCTAACATGTTACAAGAGCTTAATTGTCTTGACAAGACTTGCATATGCTAACATGTTGCAAGAGCCAAATTGTCTTCACAATACTTGCATATTCTAACATGTTACAAGAGCTTAATTGTCTTGACAATACTTGCATATGCTAACATGTTACAAGAGCTTAATTGTCTTGACAAGACTTGCATATGCTAACATGTTACAAGAGCTAAATTTTCTTGAAAAGGCTTGCATATGCTAACATGTTACAAGAGCTAAATTGTCTTGACAAAACTTGCATATGCTAACATGTTACAAGAGCTTAATTGTCTTGACCAGACTTGCATATGCTAACATGTTACAAGAGCTAAATTGTCCTGACCAGACTTGCATATGCTAACATGATACAAGAGCAAAATTGTCTTGACCAGACTTGCATATGCTAACATGTTACAAGAGCTTAATTGTCTTGACAAGACTTGCATATGCTAACATGTTACAAGAGCTAAATTGTCTTGACAAGACTTGCATATGCTAACATCTTACAAGAGCTAAATTGTCTTGAAAATACTTGCATATGCTAACATGTTACAAGACCTTAATTGTCTTGACCAGACTTGCATATGCTAACATGTTACAAGAGCTTAATTGTCTTGACAATACTTGCATATGCTAACATGTTACAAGATCTAAATTGTCTTGACAAGACTTGCATATGCTAACATGTTACAAGAGCTAAAATTGTCTTGACCAGACTTGCATATGCTAACATGTTACAAGAGCTAAATTGTCTTGACAATACTTGCATATGCTAACATGTTACAAGAGCTAAATTGTCTTGACAAGACTTGCATATGCTAGCATGTTACAAGAGCTTAATTGTCTTGACAAGACTTGCATCTGCTAACATGTTACAAGAGCTAAATTGTCTTGAACAGACTTGCATATGCTAACATGTTACAAGAGCTAAATTGTCTTGACAAGACTTGCATATGCTAACATGTTACAAGAGCTAAATTGTCTTGACAAGACTTGCATATGCTAACATGTTACTAGAGCTAAATTGTCTTGACAAGACTTGCATATTCTAACATGTTGCAAGAGCTAAATTGTCTTGAACAAACTTGCATATGCTAACATGTTACAAGAGCTAAATTGTCTTGAAAAGACTAGCATATGCTAACATGTTACAAGAGCTAAATTGTCTTGACAAGACTTGCATATGCTAACATGTTACAAGAGCTAAATTGTCTTGACAAGACTTGCATATGCTAACATGTTACATGAGCTAAATTGTATTGAACAGACTTGCATATGCTAACATGTTACAAGAGGTAAATTGTCTTGAACAGACTAGCATATGCTAACATGTTACAAGAGCTAAATTGTCTTGACAAGACTTGCATATGCTAACATGTTACAAGAGCTAAATTGTCTTGACAAGACTTGCATATGCTAACATGTTACAAGAGCTAAATTGTCTTGAACAGACTTGCATATGCTTACATGTTACAAGAGCTTAATTATCTTGACAAGACTTGCATATGCTAACATGTTACAAGAGCTAAATTGTCTTGACAAGACTTGCATATGTTAACATGTTGCAAGAGCTAAATTGTCTTGACAAGTCTTGCATATGCTAACAAGCTACAAGAGCTAAATTGTCCTGACAAGACTTGCATATGCTAACATGTTACAAGAGCTAAATTGTCTTGACAAGACTTGCATATGCTAACATGTTACAAGAGCCAAATTGTCTTGAACAAACTTGCATATGCTAACATGTTACAAGAGCTAAATTGTCTTGATCAGACTTGCATATGCTAACATGTTACAAGAGCTAAATTGTCTTGACAAGTCTTGCATATGCTAACATGTTACAACAGCTTAATTGTCTTCACAAGACATCCATATGCTAACATGTTACAAGAGCTAAATTGTCTTGACAAGACTTGCATATGCTAACATGTTACAAGAGCTAAACTGTCTTGATCAGACTTGCATATGCTAACATGTTACAAGCGCTAAATTGCCTTGAACGGATTTGCATATGCTAACATGTTACAAGAGCTAAATTGTCTTGAACGGACTTGCATATGCTAACATGTTACAAGAGCTAAATTGTCTGGACAAGACTTGCATATGCTAACATGTTACAAGAGCTAAATTGTCTTGACCAGACTTGCATATGCTAACATCTTTCAAGAGCTGAATTGTCTTGACCAGACTTGCATATTCTAACATGTTACAAGAGTTTAATTGTCTTGACAAGACTTGCATATGCTAACATGTTACAAGAGCTAAATTGTCTTGACAAGACTTGCATATGCTAACATGTTACAAGAGCTAAATTGTCTTGACAAGACTTGCATATGCTAACATGTTACATGAGCTAAATTGTCTTGACAATGCTTGCATATGCTAACATGTTACAAGAGCTAAATTGTCTTGACAAGACTTGCATATGCTAACATGTTACAAGAGCTAAATTGTCTTGACAAGACTTGCATATGCTAACATGTTACATGAGCTAAATTGTCTTGACAATGCTTGCATATGCTAACATGTTACAAGAGCTAAATTGTCTTGACAAGACTTGCATATGCTAACATGTTACAAGAGCTAAATTGTCTTGACAAGACTTGCATATGCTAACATGTTACAAGAGCTAAATTGTCTTGAACAGACTTGCATATGCTTACATGTTACAAGAGCTAAACTGTCTTGATCAGACTTGCATATGCTAACATGTTACAAGCGCTAAATTGCCTTGACCGGATTTGCATATGCTAACATGTTACAAGAGCTAAATTTTCTTGACCGGACTTGCATATGCTAACATGTTACAAGAGCTAAATTGTCTTGACAAGACTTGCATATGCTAACATGTTACAAGAGCTAAATTGTCTTGACCAGACTTGCATATGCTAACATGTTTCAAGAGCTGAATTGTCTTGACCAGACTTGCATATGCTAACATGTTACAAGAGTTTAATTGTCTTGACAAGACTTGCATATGCTAACATGTTACAAGAGCTAAATTGTCTTGACAAGACTTGCATATGCTAACATGTTACAAGAGCTAAATTGTCTTGACAAGTCTTGCATATGCTAACATGTTACATGAGCTAAATTGTCTTGACAAGGCTTGCATATGCTAACATGTTACAAGAGCTAAATTGTCTTGACAAGACTTGCATATGCTAACATGTTACAAGAGCTTAATTGTCTTCACAATACTTGCATATGCTAACATTTTACAAGAGCTTAATTGTCTTGACAGGACTTGCATATGCTAACATGTTACAAGAGCTTAATTGTCTTGACAAGACTTGCATATGCTAACATGTTGCAAGAGCCAAATTGTCTTCACAATACTTGCATATTCTAACATGTTACAAGAGCTTAATTGTCTTGACAATACTTGCATATGCTAACATGTTACAAGAGCTTAATTGTCTTGACAAGACTTGCATATGCTAACATGTTACAAGAGATAAATTTTCTTGAAAAGGCTTGCATATGCTAACATGTTACAAGAGCTAAATTGTCTTGACAAAACTTGCATATGCTAACATGTTACAAGAGCTTAATTGTCTTGACCAGACTTGCATATGCTAACATGTTACAAGAGCTAAATTGTCCTGACCAGACTTGCATATGCTAACATGATACAAGAGCAAAATTGTCTTGACCAGACTTGCATATGCTAACATGTTACAAGAGCTTAATTGTCTTGACAAGACTTGCATATGCTAACATGTTACAAGAGCTAAATTGTCTTGACAAGACTTGCATATGCTAACATCTTACAAGAGCTAAATTGTCTTGAAAATACTTGCATATGCTAACATGTTACAAGACCTTAATTGTCTTGACCAGACTTGCATATGCTAACATGTTACAAGAGCTTAATTGTCTTGACAATACTTGCATATGCTAACATGTTACAAGATCTAAATTGTCTTGACAAGACTTGCATATGCTAACATGTTACAAGAGCTAAAATTGTCTTGAACAGACTTGCATATGCTAACATGTTACAAGAGCTAAATTGTCTTGACAATACTTGCATATGCTAACATGTTACAAGAGCTAAATTGTCTTGACAAGACTTGCATATGCTAGCATGTTACAAGAGCTTAATTGTCTTGACAAGACTTGCATCTGCTAACATGTTACAAGAGCTAAATTGTCTTGAACAGACTTGCATATGCTAACATGTTACAAGAGCTAAATTGTCTTGACAAGACTTGCATATGCTAACATGTTACAAGAGCTAAATTGTCTTGACAAGACTTGCATATGCTAACATGTTACTAGAGCTAAATTGTCTTGACAAGACTTGCATATTCTAACATGTTGCAAGAGCTAAATTGTCTTGAACAAACTTGCATATGCTAACATGTTACAAGAGCTAAATTGTCTTGAAAAGACTAGCATATGCTAACATGTTACAAGAGCTAAATTGTCTTGACAAGACTTGCATATGCTAACATGTTACAAGAGCTAAATTGTCTTGACAAGACTTGCATATGCTAACATGTTACATGAGCTAAATTGTATTGAACAGACTTGCATATGCTAACATGTTACAAGAGGTAAATTGTCTTGAACAGACTAGCATATGCTAACATGCTACAAGAGCTAAATTGTCTTGACAAGACTTGCATATGCTTACATGTTACAAGAGCTTAATTATCTTGACAAGACTTGCATATGCTAACATGTTACAAGAGCTAAATTGTCTTGACAAGACTTGCATATGTTAACATGTTGCAAGAGCTAAATTGTCTTGACAAGTCTTGCATATGCTAACAAGCTACAAGAGCTAAATTGTCCTGACAAGACTTGCATATGCTAACATGTTACAAGAGCTAAATTGTCTTGACAAGACTTGCATATGCTAACATGTTACAAGAGCCAAATTGTCTTGAACAAACTTGCATATGCTAACATGTTACAAGAGCTAAATTGTCTTGATCAGACTTGCATATGCTAACATGTTACAAGAGCTAAATTGTCTTGACAAGTCTTGCATATGCTAACATGTTACAACAGCTTAATTGTCTTCACAAGACATCCATATGCTAACATGTTACAAGAGCTAAATTGTCTTGACAAGACTTGCATATGCTAACATGTTACAAGAGCTAAACTGTCTTGATCAGACTTGCATATGCTAACATGTTACAAGCGCTAAATTGCCTTGACCGGATTTGCATATGCTAACATGTTACAAGAGCTAAATTGTCTTGAACGGACCTTGCATATGCTAACATGTTACAAGAGCTAAATTGTCTGGACAAGACTTGCATATGCTAACATGTTACAAGAGCTAAATTGTCTTGACCAGACTTGCATATGCTAACATCTTTCAAGAGCTGAATTGTCTTGACCAGACTTGCATATTCTAACATGTTACAAGAGTTTAATTGTCTTCACAAGACTTGCATATGCTAACATGTTACAAGAGCTAAATTGTCTTGACAAGACTTGCATATGCTAACATGTTACAAGAGCTAAATTGTCTTGACAAGACTTGCATATGCTAACATGTTACATGAGCTAAATTGTCTTGACAATGCTTGCATATGCTAACATGTTACAAGAGCTAAATTGTCTTGACAAGACTTGCATATGCTAACATGTTACAAGAGCTAAATTGTCTTGACAAGACTTGCATATGCTAACATGTTACATGAGCTAAATTGTCTTGACAATGCTTGCATATGCTAACATGTTACAAGAGCTAAATTGTCTTGACCAGACTTGCATATGCTAACATGTTTCAAGAGCTGAATTGTCTTGACCAGACTTGCATATGCTAACATGTTACAAGAGTTTAATTGTCTTGACAAGACTTGCATATGCTAACATGTTACAAGAGCTAAATTGTCTTGACAAGACTTGCATATGCTAACATGTTACAAGAGCTAAATTGTCTTGACAAGTCTTGCATATGCTAACATGTTACATGAGCTAAATTGTCTTGACAAGGCTTGCATATGCTAACATGTTACAAGAGCTAAATTGTCTTGACAAGACTTGCATATGCTAACATGTTACAAGAGCTTAATTGTCTTCACAATACTTGCATATGCTAACATTTTACAAGAGCTTAATTGTCTTGACAGGACTTGCATATGCCAACATGTTACAAGAGCTTAATTGTCATGACAATACTTGCATATGCTAACATGTTGCAAGAGCCAAATTGTCTTCACAATACTTGCATATTCTAACATGTTACAAGAGCTTAATTGTCTTGACAATACTTGCATATGCTAACATGTTACAAGAGCTTAATTGTCTTGACAAGACTTGCATATTCTAACATGTTACAAGAGCTAAATTTTCTTGAAAAGGCTTGCATATGCTAACATGTTACAAGAGCTAAATTGTCTTGAAAAAACTTGCATATGCTAACATGTTACAAGAGCTTAATTGTCTTGACCAGACTTTCATATGCTAACATGTTACAAGAGCTAAATTGTCCTGACCAGACTTGCATATGCTAACATGATACAAGAGCAAAATTGTCTTGACCAGACTTGCATATGCTAACATGTTACAAGAGCTTAATTGTCTTGACCAGACTTGCATATGCTAACATGTTACAGGAGCTAAATTGTCTTGACAAGACTTGCATATGCTAACATCTTACAAGAGCTAAATTGTCTTGACAAGACTTGCATATGCTAACATGTTACAAGAGCTTAATTGTCTTGACCAGACTTGCATATGCTAACATGTTACAAGAGCTTAATTGTCTTGACAATACTTGCATATGCTAACATGGTACAAGAGCTAAATTGTCTTGACAAGACTTGCATATGCTAACATGTTACAAGAGCTAAAATTGTCTTGACCAGACTTGCATATGCTAACATGTTACAAGAGCTAAATTGTCTTGACAATACTTGCATATGCTAACATGTTACAAGAGCTAAATTGTCTTGACAAGACTTGCATATGCTAACATGTTACAAGAGCTTAATTGTCTTGACAAGACTTGCATCTGCTAACATGTTACAAGAGCTAAATTGTCTTGAACAGACTTGCATATGTTAACATGTTACAAGAGCTTAATTGTCTTGACAAGACTTGCATATGCTAACATGTTACAAGAGCTAAATTGTCTTGACAAGACTTGCATATGCTAACATGTTACAAGAGCTAAATTGTCTTGACCAGACTTGCATATGCTAACATGTTGCAAGAGCTAAATTGTCTTGACAAGTCTTGCATATGCTAACATGTTACAAGATCTAAATTGTCTTGACAAGACTTGCATATGCTAACATGTTACAAGAGCTAAATTGTCTTGACAAGACTTGCATATGCTAACATTTTACAAGAGCTAAATTGTCTTGAACAGACTTGCATATGCTAACATGTTACAAGAGCTAAATTGTCTTGACCAGACTTGCATATGCTAACATGTTACAAGAGCTAAATTGTCTTGACAAGACTTGCATATGCTAACATGTTGCAAGAGCCAAATTGTCTTGACAATACTTGCATATTCTAACATGTTACAAGAGCTAAATTGTCTTGACAAGACTTGCATATGCTAACATGTTACAAGAGCTTAATTGTCTTCACAATACTTGCATATGCTAACATGTTACAAGAGCTAAATTGTCTTGACCAGACTTGCATATGCTAACATGTTACAAGAGCTAAATTGTCTTGACCAGACTTGCATATGCTAACATGTTACAAGAGCTTAATTTTCTTGACCAGACTTGCATATGCTAACATGTTACAAGAGCTTAATTGTCTTGACAATACTTGCATATGCTAACATGTTACAAGAGCTAAATTGTCTTGACAAGTCTTGCATATGCTAACATGTTACAAGAGCTAAAATTGGCTTGACCAGACTTGCATATGCTAACATCTTACAAGAGCTAAATTGTCTTGACAATACTTGCATATGCTAACATGTTACAAGCGCTAAATTGTCTTGACAAGACTTGCATATGCTAACATGTTACAAGAGCTTAATTGTCTTGACAAGACGTGCATCTGCTAACATGTTACAAGAGCTAAATTGTCTTGACAAGACTTGCATATGCTAACATGTTACAAGAGCTTAATTGTCTTGAAAAGTCTTGCATATGCTAATATGTTACAAGAGCTATATTGTCTTGACAAGACTTGCATATGCTAACAAGTTACAGGAGCTAAATTGTCTTGAAAAGACTTGCATATGCTAACATGTTACAAGAGCTAAATTGTCTTGACAAGACTTGCATATGCTAACATGTTACAAGAGCTAAATTGTCTTGAAAAGACTTGCATATGCTAACATGCTACAAGAGCTAAATTGTCTTGACAAGACTTGCATATGCTAACATGTTGCAAGAGCCAAATTGTCTTGACAAGACTTGCATATGCTAACATGTTACAAGAGCTAAATTGTCTTGACAAGACTTGCATATGCTAACATGTTACAAGAGCTAAATGGTCTTGACCAGACTTGCATATGCTAACATGTTACAAGAGCTAAATTGACTTGACCAGATTTGCATATGCTAACATGTTACAAGAGCTTAATTGTCTTGACCAGACTTGCATATGCTAACATGTTACAAGAGCTAAATTGTCTTGACAAGACTTGCATATGCTAACATGTTACAAGAGCTAAATTGTCTTGACAAGTCCTGCATATGCTAACATGTTACAAGAGCTTAATTGTCTTGACAAGACTTGCATATGCTAACATGTTACAAGAGCTAAATTGTCTTGAACAAACTTGCATATGCTAACATGTTACAAGAGCTAAATTGTCTTGACAAGACTTGCATATGCTAACATGTTACAAGAGCTAAATTGTCTTGACCAGACTTGCATATGCTAACACGTTACATGAGCTAAATTGTCTTGACAAGACTTGCATATGCTAACATGTTACAAGAGCTAAATTGTCTTGAAAAGACTAGCATATGCTAACATGTTACAAGAGCTAAATTGTCTTGACAAGACTTGCATATGCTAACATGTTACAAGAGCTAAATTGTCTTGACAAGACTTGCATATGCTAACATGTTACATGAGCTAAATTGTCTTGAACAGACTTGCATATGCTAACATGTTACAAGAGGTAAATTGTCTTGAACAGACTAGCATATGCTAACATGTTACAAGAGCTAAATTGTCTTGACAAGACTTGCATATGCTAACATGTTACAAGAGCTAAATTGTCTTGACAAGACTTGCATATGCTAACATGTTACAAGAGCTAAATTGTCTTGAACAGACTTGCATATGCTTACATGTTACAAGAGCTAAACTGTCTTGATCAGACTTGCATATGCTAACATGTTACAAGAGCTAAATTGTCTTGAACGGACTTGCATATGCTAACATGTTACAAGAGCTAAATTGTCTTGACAAGACTTGCATATGCTAACATGTTACAAGAGCTAAATTGTCTTGACCAGACTTGCATATGCTAACATGTTTCAAGAGCTGAATTGTCTTGACCAGACTTGCATATGCTAACATGTTACAGGAGTTTAATTGTCTTGACAAGACTTGCATATGCTAACATGTTACAAGAGCTAAATTGTCTTGACAAGACTTGCATATGCTAACATGTTACAAGAGCTAAATTGTCTTGACAAGTCTTGCATATGCTAACATGTTACATGAGCTAAATTGTCTTGACAAGGCTTGCATATGCTAACATGTTACAAGAGCTAAATTGTCTTGACAAGACTTGCATATGCTAACATGTTACAAGAGCTTAATTGTCTTCACAATACTTGCATATGCTAACATTTTACAAGAGCTTAATTGTCTTGACAGGACTTGCATATGCTAACATGTTACAAGAGCTTAATTGTCTTGACAATACTTGCATATGCTAACATGTTGCAAGAGCCAAATTGTCTTCACAATACTTGCATATTCTAACATGTTACAAGAGCTTAATTGTCTTGAAAATACTTGCATATGCTAACATGTTACAAGAGCTTAATTGTCTTGACAAGACTTGCATATGCTAACATGTTACAAGAGCTAAATTGTCTTGACCAGACTTGCATATGCTAACATGTTACAAGAGCTTAATTTTCTTGACCAGACTTGCATATGCTAACATGTTACAAGAGCTTAATTGTCTTGACAATACTTGCATATGCTAACATGTTACAAGAGCTAAATTGTCTTGACAAGTCTTGCATATGCTAACATGTTACAAGAGCTAAAATTGGCTTGACCAGACTTGCATATGCTAACATCTTACAAGAGCTAAATTGTCTTGACAATACTTGCATATGCTAACATGTTACAAGCGCTAAATTGTCTTGACAAGACTTGCATATGCTAACATGTTACAAGAGCTTAATTGTCTTGACAAGACGTGCATCTGCTAACATGTTACAAGAGCTAAATTGTCTTGACAAGACTTGCATATGCTAACATGTTACAAGAGCTTAATTGTCTTGAAAAGTCTTGCATATGCTAATATGTTACAAGAGCTATATTGTCTTGACAAGACTTGCATATGCTAACAAGTTACAGGAGCTAAATTGTCTTGAAAAGACTTGCATATGCTAACATGTTACAAGAGCTAAATTGTCTTGACAAGACTTGCATATGCTAACATGTTACAAGAGCTAAATTGTCTTGAAAAGACTTGCATATGCTAACATGCTACAAGAGCTAAATTGTCTTGACAAGACTTGCATATGCTAACATGTTACAAGAGCTTAATTGTCTTGACAAGACTTGCATATGCTAACATGTTACAAGAGCTAAATTGTCTTGAACAAACTTGCATATGCTAACATGTTACAAGAGCTAAATTGTCTTGACAAGACTTGCATATGCTAACATGTTACAAGAGCTAAATTGTCTTGACCAGACTTGCATATGCTAACACGTTACATGAGCTAAATTGTCTTGACAAGACTTGCATATGCTAACATGTTACAAGAGCTAAATTGTCTTGAAAAGACTAGCATATGCTAACATGTTACAAGAGCTAAATTGTCTTGACAAGACTTGCATATGCTAACATGTTACAAGAGCTAAATTGTCTTGACAAGACTTGCATATGCTAACATGTTACATGAGCTAAATTGTCTTGAACAGACTTGCATATGCTAACATGTTACAAGAGGTAAATTGTCTTGAACAGACTAGCATATGCTAACATGTTACAAGAGCTAAATTGTCTTGACAAGACTTGCATATGCTAACATGTTACAAGAGCTAAATTGTCTTGACAAGACTTGCATATGCTAACATGTTACAAGAGCTAAATTGTCTTGAACAGACTTGCATATGCTTACATGTTACAAGAGCTAAACTGTCTTGATCAGACTTGCATATGCTAACATGTTACAAGAGCTAAATTGTCTTGAACGGACTTGCATATGCTAACATGTTACAAGAGCTAAATTGTCTTGACAAGACTTGCATATGCTAACATGTTACAAGAGCTAAATTGTCTTGACCAGACTTGCATATGCTAACATGTTTCAAGAGCTGAATTGTCTTGACCAGACTTGCATATGCTAACATGTTACAGGAGTTTAATTGTCTTGACAAGACTTGCATATGCTAACATGTTACAAGAGCTAAATTGTCTTGACAAGACTTGCATATGCTAACATGTTACAAGAGCTAAATTGTCTTGACAAGTCTTGCATATGCTAACATGTTACATGAGCTAAATTGTCTTGACAAGGCTTGCATATGCTAACATGTTACAAGAGCTAAATTGTCTTGACAAGACTTGCATATGCTAACATGTTACAAGAGCTTAATTGTCTTCACAATACTTGCATATGCTAACATTTTACAAGAGCTTAATTGTCTTGACAGGACTTGCATATGCTAACATGTTACAAGAGCTTAATTGTCTTGACAATACTTGCATATGCTAACATGTTGCAAGAGCCAAATTGTCTTCACAATACTTGCATATTCTAACATGTTACAAGAGCTTAATTGTCTTGAAAATACTTGCATATGCTAACATGTTACAAGAGCTTAATTGTCTTGACAAGACTTGCATATGCTAACATGTTACAAGAGCTAAATTGTCTTGACCAGACTTGCATATGCTAACATGTTACAAGAGCTTAATTTTCTTGACCAGACTTGCATATGCTAACATGTTACAAGAGCTTAATTGTCTTGACAATACTTGCATATGCTAACATGTTACAAGAGCTAAATTGTCTTGACAAGTCTTGCATATGCTAACATGTTACAAGAGCTAAATTGGCTTGACCAGACTTGCATATGCTAACATCTTACAAGAGCTAAATTGTCTTGACAATACTTGCATATGCTAACATGTTACAAGCGCTAAATTGTCTTGACAAGACTTGCATATGCTAACATGTTACAAGAGCTTAATTGTCTTGACAAGACGTGCATCTGCTAACATGTTACAAGAGCTAAATTGTCTTGACAAGACTTGCATATGCTAACATGTTACAAGAGCTTAATTGTCTTGAAAAGTCTTGCATATGCTAATATGTTACAAGAGCTATATTGTCTTGACAAGACTTGCATATGCTAACCAAGTTACAGGAGCTAAATTGTCTTGAAAAGACTTGCATATGCTAACATGTTACAAGAGCTAAATTGTCTTGACAAGACTTGCATATGCTAACATGTTACAAGAGCTAAATTGTCTTGAAAAGACTTGCATATGCTAACATGCTACAAGAGCTAAATTGTCTTGACAAGACTTGCATATGCTAACATGTTGCAAGAGCCAAATTGTCTTGACAAGACTTGCATATGCTAACATGTTACAAGAGCTAAATTGTCTTGACAAGACTTGCATATGCTAACATGTTACAAGAGCTAAATGGTCTTGACCAGACTTGCATATGCTAACATGTTACAAGAGCTAAATTGACTTGACCAGATTTGCATATGCTAACATGTTACAAGAGCTTAATTGTCTTGACCAGACTTGCATATGCTAACATGTTACAAGAGCTAAATTGTCTTGACAAGACTTGCATATGCTAACATGTTACAAGAGCTAAATTGTCTTGACAAGTCCTGCATATGCTAACATGTTACAAGAGCTTAATTGTCTTGACAAGACTTGCATATGCTAACATGTTACAAGAGCTAAATTGTCTTGAACAAACTTGCATATGCTAACATGTTACAAGAGCTAAATTGTCTTGACAAGACTTGCATATGCTAACATGTTACAAGAGCTAAATTGTCTTGACCAGACTTGCATATGCTAACACGTTACATGAGCTAAATTGTCTTGACAAGACTTGCATATGCTAACATGTTACAAGAGCTAAATTGTCTTGAAAAGACTAGCATATGCTAACATGTTACAAGAGCTAAATTGTCTTGACAAGACTTGCATATGCTAACATGTTACAAGAGCTAAATTGTCTTGACAAGACTTGCATATGCTAACATGTTACATGAGCTAAATTGTCTTGAACAGACTTGCATATGCTAACATGTTACAAGAGGTAAATTGTCTTGAACAGACTAGCATATGCTAACATGTTACAAGAGCTAAATTGTCTTGACAAGACTTGCATATGCTAACATGTTACAAGAGCTAAATTGTCTTGACAAGACTTGCATATGCTAACATGTTACAAGAGCTAAATTGTCTTGAACAGACTTGCATATGCTTACATGTTACAAGAGCTAAACTGTCTTGATCAGACTTGCATATGCTAACATGTTACAAGAGCTAAATTGTCTTGAACGGACTTGCATATGCTAACATGTTACAAGAGCTAAATTGTCTTGACAAGACTTGCATATGCTAACATGTTACAAGAGCTAAATTGTCTTGACCAAACTTGCATATGCTAACATGTTTCAAGAGCTGAATTGTCTTGACCAGACTTGCATATGCTAACATGTTACAGGAGTTTAATTGTCTTGACAAGACTTGCATATGCTAACATGTTACAAGAGCTAAATTGTCTTGACAAGACTTGCATATGCTAACATGTTACAAGAGCTAAATTGTCTTGACAAGTCTTGCATATGCTAACATGTTACATGAGCTAAATTGTCTTGACAAGGCTTGCATATGCTAACATGTTACAAGAGCTAAATTGTCTTGACAAGACTTGCATATGCTAACATGTTACAAGAGCTTAATTGTCTTCACAATACTTGCATATGCTAACATTTTACAAGAGCTTAATTGTCTTGACAGGACTTGCATATGCTAACATGTTACAAGAGCTTAATTGTCTTGACAATACTTGCATATGCTAACATGTTGCAAGAGCCAAATTGTCTTCACAATACTTGCATATTCTAACATGTTACAAGAGCTTAATTGTCTTGACAATACTTGCATATGCTAACATGTTACAAGAGCTTAATTGTCTTGACAAGACTTGCATATTCTAACATGTTACAAGAGCTAAATTTTCTTGAAAAGGCTTGCATATGCTAACATGTTACAAGAGCTAAATTGTCTTGACAAAACTTGCATATGCTAACATGTTACAAGAGCTTAATTGTCTTGACCAGACTTGCATATGCTAACATGTTACAAGAGCTAAATTGTCCTGACCAGACTTGCATATGCTAACATGATACAAGAGCAAAATTGTCTTGACCAGACTTGCATATGCTAACATGTTACAAGAGCTTAATTGTCTTGACCAGACTTGCATATGCTAACATGTTACAGGAGCTAAATTGTCTTGACAAGACTTGCATATGCTAACATCTTACAAGAGCTAAATTGTCTTGACAAGACTTGCATATGCTAACATGTTATAAGAGCTTAATTGTCTTGACCAGACTTGCATATGCTAACATGTTACAAGAGCTTAATTGTCTTGACAATACTTGCATATGCTAACATGTTACAAGAGCTAAATTGTCTTGACAAGACTTGCATATGCTAACATGTTACAAGAGCTAAAATTGTCTTGACCAGACTTGCATATGCTAACATGTTACAAGAGCTAAATTGTCTTGGCAATATTTGCATATGCTAACATGTTACAAGAGCTAAATTGTCTTGACAAGACTTGCATATGCTAACATGTTACAAGAGCTTAATTGTCTTGACAAGACTTGCATCTGCTAACATGTTACAAGAGCTAAATTGTCTTGAACAGACTTGCATATGCTAACATGTTACAAGAGCTTAATTGTCTTGACAAGACTTGCATATGCTAACATGTTACAAGAGCTAAATTGTCTTGACAAGACTTGCATATGCTAACATGTTACAAGAGCTAAATTGTCTTGACAAGACTTGCATATGCTAACATGTTGCAAGAGCTAAATTGTCTTGACAAGTCTTGCATATGCTAACATGTTACAAAATCTAAATTGTCTTGACAAGACTTGCATATGCTAACATGTTACAAGAGCTAAATTGTCTTGACAAGACTTGCATATGCTAACATGTTACAAGAGCTAAATTATCTTGACCAGACTTGCATATGCTAACATGTTACAAGAGCTAAATTGTCTTGACCAGACTTGCATATGCTAACATGTTACAAGAGCTAAATTGTCTTGACAAGACTTGCATATGCTAACATGTTGCAAGAGCCAAATTGTCTTGACAATACTTGCATATTCTAACATGTTACAAGAGCTAAATTGTCTTGACAAGACTTGCATATGCTAACATGTTACAAGAGCTTAATTGTCTTCACAATACTTGCATATGCTAACATGTTACAAGAGCTAAATTGTCTGGACCAGACTTGCATATGCTAACATGTTACAAGAGCTAAATTGTCTTGACCAGACTTGCATATGCTAACATGTTACAAGAGCTTAATTGTCTTGACCAGACTTGCATATGCTAACATGTTACAAGAGCTTAATTGTCTTGACAATACTTGCATATGCTAACATGTTACAAGAGCAAAATTGTCTTGACAAGTCTTGCATATGCTAACATGTTACAAGAGCTAAAATTGTCTTGACCAGACTTGCATATGCTAACATCTTACAAGAGCTAAATTGTCTTGACAATACTTGCATATGCTAACATGTTACAAGAGCTAAATTGTCTTGACAAGACTTGCATATGCTAACATGTTACAAGAGCTTAATTGTCTTGACAAGACGTGCATCTGCTAACATGTTACAAGAGCTAAATTGTCTTGACAAGACTTGCATATGCTAACATGTTACAAGAGCTTAATTGTCTTGAAAAGTCTTGCATATGCTAATATGTTACAAGAGCTATATTGTCTTGACAAGACTTGCATATGCTAACAAGTTACAGGAGCTAAATTGTCTTGAAAAGACTTGCATATGCTAACATGTTACAAGAGCTAAATTGTCTTGACAAGACTTGCATATGCTAACATGTTACAAGAGCTAAATTGTCTTGACAATACTTGCATATGCTAACATGCTACAAGAGCTAAATTGTCTTGACAAGACTTGCATATGCTAACATGTTGCAAGAGCCAAATTGTCTTGACAAGACTTGCATATGCTAACATGTTACAAGAGCTAAATTGTCTTGACAAGACTTGCATATGCTAACATGTTACAAGAGCTAAATGGTCTTGACCAGACTTGCATATGCTAACATGTTACAAGAGCTAAATTGACTTGACCAGATTTGCATATGCTAACATGTTACAAGAGCTTAATTGTCTTGACCAGACTTGCATATGCTAACATGTTACAAGAGCTAAATTGTCTTGACAAGACTTGCATATGCTAACATGTTACAAGAGCTAAATTGTCTTGACAAGACATGCATATGCTAACATGTTACAAGAGCTTAATTGTCTTGACAAGACTTGCATATGCTAACATGTTACTAGAGCTAAATTGTCTTGAACAAACTTGCATATGCTAACATGTTACAAGAGCTAAATTGTCTTGACCAGACTTGCATATGCTAACATGTTACAAGAGCTAAATTGTCTTGACCAGACTTGCATATGCTAACACGTTACATGAGCTAAATTGTCTTGACAAGACTTGCATATGCTAACATGTTACAAGAGCTAAATTGTCTTGAAAAGACTAGCATATGCCAGCATGTTACAAGAGCTAAATTGACTTGACAAGACTTGCATATGCTAACATGTTACAAGAGCTAAATTGTCTTGACAAGACTTGCATATGCTAACATGTTACATGAGCTAAATTGTCTTGAACAGACTTGCATATGCTAACATGTTACAAGAGGTAAATTGTCTTGAACAGACTAGCATATGCTAACATGTTACAAGAGCTAAATTATTTTGACAAGACTTGCATATGCTAACATGTTACAAGAGCTAAATTGTCTTGACAAGACTTGCATATGCTAACATGTTACAAGAGCTAAATTGTCTTGAACAGACTTGCATATGCTTACATGTTACAAGAGCTTAATTATCTTGACAAGACTTGCATATGCTAACATGTTACAAGAGCTAAATTGTCTTGACAAGACTTGCATATGTTAAAATGTTGCAAGAGCTAAATTGTCTTGACAAGTCTTGCATATGCTAACATGCTACAAGAGCTAAATTGTCCTGACAAGACTTGCATATGCTAACATGTTACAAGAGCTAAATTGTCTTGACAAGACTTGCATATGCTAACATGTTACAAGAGCCAAATTGTCTTGAACAAACTTGCATATGCTAACATGTTACAAGAGCTAAATTGTCTTGATCAGACTTGCATATGCTAACATGTTACAAGAGCTAAATTGTCTTGACAAGTCTTGCATATGCTAACATGTTACAACAGCTTAATTGTCTTCACAAGACATGCATATGCTAACATGTTACAAGAGCTAAATTGTCTTGACAAGACTTGCATATGCTAACATGTTACAAGAGCTAAACTGTCTTGATCAGACTTGCATATGCTAACATGTTACAAGCGCTAAATTGCCTTGACCGGATTTGCATATTCTAACATGTTACAAGAGCTAAATTGTCTTGACCGGACTTGCATATGCTAACATGTTACAAGAGCTAAATTGTCTGGACAAGACTTGCATATGCTAACATGTTACAAGAGCTAAATTGTCTTGACCAGACTTGCATATGCTAACATGTTTCAAGAGCTGAATTGTCTTGACCAGACTTGCATATGCTAACATGTTACAAGAGTTTAATTGTCTTGACAAGACTTGCATATGCTAACATGTTACAAGAGCAAAATTTCTTGACAAGACTTGCATATGCTAACATGTTACAAGAGCTAAATTGTCTTGACAAGACTTGCATATGCTAACATGTTACATGAGCTAAATTGTCTTGACAATGCTTGCATATTCTAACATGTTACAAGAGCTAAATTGTCTTGACAAGACTTGCATATGCTAACATGTTACAAGAGCTTAATTGTCTTCACAATACTTGCATATGCTAACATTTTACAAGAGCTTAATTGTCTTAACAGGACTTGCATATGCTAACATGTTACAAGAGCTTAATTGTCTTGACAAGACTTGCATATGCTAACATGTTGCAAGAGCCAAATTGTCTTCACAATACTTGCATATTCTAACATGTTACAAGAGCTTAATTGTCTTGACAATACTTGCATATGCTAACATGTTACAAGAGCTTAATTGTCTTGACAAGACTTGCATATGCTAACATGTTACAAGAGCTAAATTTTCTTGAAAAGGCTTGCATATGCTAACATGTTACAAGAGCTAAATTGTCTTGACAAAACTTGCATATGCTAACATGTTACAAGAGCTTAATTGTCTTGACCAGACTTGCATATGCTAACATGTTACAAGAGCTAAATTGTCCTGACCAGACTTGCATATGCTAACATGATACAAGAGCAAAATTGTCTTGACCAGACTTGCATATGCTAACATGTTACAAGAGCTTAATTGTCTTGACAAGACTTGCATATGCTAACATGTTACAAGAGCTAAATTGTCTTGACAAGACTTGCATATGCTAACATCTTACAAGAGCTAAATTGTCTTGACAATACTTGCATATGCTAACATGTTACAAGAGCTTAATTGTCTTGACCAGACTTGCATATGCTAACATGTTACAAGAGCTTAATTGTCTTGACAATACTTGCATATGCTAACATGTTACAAGATCTAAATTGTCTTGACAAGACTTGCATATGCTAACATGTTACAAGAGCTAAAATTGTCTTGACCAGACTTGCATATGCTAACATGTTACAAGAGCTAAATTGTCTTGACAATACTTGCATATGCTAACATGTTACAAGAGCTAAATTGTCTTGACAAGACTTGCATATGCTAGCATGTTACAAGAGCTTAATTGTCTTGACAAGACTTGCATCTGCTAACATGTTACAAGAGCTAAATTGTCTTGAACAGACTTGCATATGCTAACATGTTACAAGAGCTAAATTGTCTTGACAAGACTTGCATATGCTAACATGTTACAAGAGCTAAATTGTCTTGACAAGACTTGCATATGCTAACATGTTACTAGAGCTAAATTGTCTTGACAAGACTTGCATATTCTAACATGTTGCAAGAGCTAAATTGTCTTGAACAAACTTGCATATGCTAACATGTTACAAGAGCTAAATTGTCTTGACCAGACTTGCATATGCTAACATGTTACAAGAGCTAAATTGTCTTGACCAGACTTGCATATGCTAACACGTTACATGAGCTAAATTGTCTTGACAAGACTTGCATATGCTAACATGTTACAAGAGCTAAATTGTCTTGAAAAGACTAGCATATGCTAACATGTTACAAGAGCTAAATTGTCTTGACAAGACTTGCATATGCTAACATGTTACAAGAGCTAAATTGTCTTGACAAGACTTGCATATGCTAACATGTTACATGAGCTAAATTGTCTTGAACAGACTTGCATATGCTAACATGTTACAAGAGGTAAATTGTCTTGAACAGACTAGCATATGCTAACATGTTACAAGAGCTAAATTGTCTTGACAAGACTTGCATATGCTAACATGTTACAAGAGCTAAATTGTCTTGACAAGACTTGCATATGCTAACATGTTACAAGAGCTAAATTGTCTTGAACAGACTTGCATATGCTTACATGTTACAAGAGCTTAATTATCTTGACAAGACTTGCATATGCTAACATGTTACAAGAGCTAAATTGTCTTGACAAGACTTGCATATGTTAACATGTTGCAAGAGCTAAATTGTCTTGACAAGTCTTGCATATGCTAACAAGCTACAAGAGCTAAATTGTCCTGACAAGACTTGCATATGCTAACATGTTACAAGAGCTAAATTGTCTTGACAAGACTTGCATATGCTAACATGTTACAAGAGCCAAATTGTCTTGAACAAACTTGCATATGCTAACATGTTACAAGAGCTAAATTGTCTTGATCAGACTTGCATATGCTAACATGTTACAAGAGCTAAATTGTCTTGACAAGTCTTGCATATGCTAACATGTTACAACAGCTTAATTGTCTTCACAAGACATGCATATGCTAACATGTTACAAGAGCTAAATTGTCTTGACAAGACTTGCATATGCTAACATGTTACAAGAGCTAAACTGTCTTGATCAGACTTGCATATGCTAACATGTTACAAGCGCTAAATTGCCTTGACCGGATTTGCATATGCTAACATGTTACAAGAGCTAAATTGTCTTGAACGGACTTGCATATGCTAACATGTTACAAGAGCTAAATTGTCTGGACAAGACTTGCATATGCTAACATGTTACAAGAGCTAAATTGTCTTGACCAGACTTGCATATGCTAACATGTTTCAAGAGCTGAATTGTCTTGACCAGACTTGCATATTCTAACATGTTACAAGAGTTTAATTGTCTTGACAAGACTTGCATATGCTAACATGTTACAAGAGCTAAATTCTCTTGACAAGACTTGCATATGCTAACATGTTACAAGAGCTAAATTGTCTTGACAAGACTTGCATATGCTAACATGTTACATGAGCTAAATTGTCTTGACAATGCTTGCATATGCTAACATGTTACAAGAGCTAAATTGTCTTGACAAGACTTGCATATGCTAACATGTTGCAAGAGCCAAATTGTCTTCACAATACTTGCATATTCTAACATGTTACAAGAGCTTAATTGTCTTGACAATACTTGCATATGCTAACATGTTACAAGAGCTTAATTGTCTTGACAAGACTTGCATATGCTAACATGTTACAAGAGCTAAATTTTCTTGAAAAGGCTTGCATATGCTAACATGTTACAAGAGCTAAATTGTCTTGACAAAACTTGCATATGCTAACATTTTACAAGAGCTTAATTGTCTTGACCAGACTTGCATATGCTAACATGTTACAAGAGCTAAATTGTCCTGACCAGACTTGCATATGCTAACATGATACAAGAGCAAAATTGTCTTGACCAGACTTGCATATGCTAACATGTTACAAGAGCTTAATTGTCTTGACAAGACTTGCATATGCTAACATGTTACAAGAGATAAATTGTCTTGACAAGACTTGCATATGCTAACATCTTACAAGAGCTAAATTGTCTTGACAATACTTGCATATGCTAACATGTTACAAGAGCTTAATTGTCTTGACCAGACTTGCATATGCTAACATGTTACAAGAGCTTAATTGTCTTGACAATACTTGCATATGCTAACATGTTACAAGATCTAAATTGTCTTGACAAGACTTGCATATGCTAACATGTTACAAGAGCTAAAATTGTCTTGACCAGACTTGCATATGCTAACATGTTACAAGAGATAAATTGTCTTGACAATACTTGCATATGCTAACATGTTACAAGAGCTAAATTGTCTTGACAAGACTTGCATATGCTAGCATGTTACAAGAGCTTAATTGTCTTGACAAGACTTGCATCTGCTAACATGTTACAAGAGCTAAATTGTCTTGAACAGACTTGCATATGCTAACATGTTACAAGAGCTAAATTGTCTTGACAAGACTTGCATATGCTAACATGTTACAAGAGCTAAATTGTCTTGACAAGACTTGCATATGCTAACATGTTACTAGAGCTAAATTGTCTTGACAAGACTTGCATATGCTAACATGTTGCAAGAGCTAAATTGTCTTGATAAGTCTTGCATATGCTAACATGTTACAAGAGCTCAATTGTCTTGACCAGACTTGCATATGCTAACATGTTACAAGAGCTAAATTGCATTGACCAGACTTGCATATGCTAACATGTTACATGAGCTAAATTGTCTTGACAAGACTTGCATATGCTAACATGTTACAAGAGCTAAATTGTCTTGACCATACTTGCATATGCTAACATGTTACAAGAGCTAAATTGTCTTGACCAGACTTGCATATGCTAACATGTTACAAGAGCTAAATTGTCTTGACCAGACTTGCATATGCTAACATGTTACTAGAGCTAAATTGTCTTGACCAGACTTGCATATGCTAACATGTTACAAGAGCTAAATTGTCTTGACCAGACTTGCATATGCTAACATGTTACAAGAGATAAATTGTCTTGACAAGACTTGCATATGCTAACATCTTACAAGAGCTAAATTGTCTTGACAAGACTTGCATATGCTAACATGTTACAAGAGCTTAATTGTCTTGACCAGACTTGCATATGCTAACATGTTACAAGAGCTTAATTGTCTTGACAATACTTGCATATGCTAACATGTTACAAGAGCTAAATTGTCTTGACAAGACTTGCATATCCTAACATGTTACAAGAGCTAAAATTTGTCTTGACCAGACTTGCATATGCTAACATGTTACAAGAGCTAAATTGTCTTGACAATACTTGCATATGCTAACATGTTACAAGAGCTAAATTGCCTTGACAAGACTTGGATATGCTAACATGTTACAAGAGCTTAATTGTCTTGACAAGACGTGCATCTGCTAACATGTTACAAGAGCTAAATTGTCTTGAACAGACTTGCATATGCTAACATGTTACAAGAGCTAAATTGTCTTGACAAGACTTGCATATGCTAACATGTTACAAGAGCTAAATTGTCTTGACAAGACTTGCATATGCTAACATGTTACAAGAGCTAAATTGTCTTGACAAGTCTTGCATATGCTAACATGTTACAAGATCTAAATTGTCTTGACAAGACTTGCATATGCTAACATGTTACAAGAGCTAAATTGTCTTGACAAGACTTGCATATGCTAACATGTTACAAGAGCTAAATTGTCTTGACAAGACTTGCATATGCTAACATGTTACAAGAGCTTAATTGTCTTGACAAGACATGCATATGCAAACATGTTACAAGAGCTAAATTGTCTTGACAAGACTTGCATATGCTAACATGTTACAAGAGCTAAATTGTCTTGACAAGTCTTGCATATGCTAACATGTTACAAGATCTAAATTGTCTTGAAAAGACTTGCATATGCTAACATGTTACAAGAGCTAAATTGTCTTGACAAGACTTGCATATGCTAACATGTTACAAGAGCTAAATTGTCTTGACCAGACTTGCATATGCTAACATGTTACAAGAGCTAAATTGTCTTGACCAGACTTGCATATGCTAACATGTTACAAGAGCTAAATTGTCTTGACAAGACTTGCATATGCTAACATGTTGCAAGAGCCAAATTGTCTTGACAATACTTGCATATTCTAACATGTTACAAGAGCTAAATTGTCTTGACAAGACTTGCATATGCTAACATGTTACAAGAGCTTAATTGTCTTCACAATACTTGCATATGCTAACATGTTACAAGAGCTAAATTGTCTTGACCAGACTTGCATATGCTAACATGTTACAAGAGCTAAATTGTCTTGACCAGACTTGCATATGCTAACATGTTACAAGAGCTTAATTGTCTTGACCAGACTTGCATATGCTAACATGTTACAAGAGCTTAATTGTCTTGACAATACTTGCATATGCTAACATGTTACAAGAGCTAAATTGTCTTGACAAGTCTTGCATATGCTAACATGTTACAAGAGCTAAAATTGTCTTGACCAGACTTGCATATGCTAACATCTTACAAGAGCTAAATTGTCTTGACAATACTTGCATATGCTAACATGTTACAAGAGCTAAATTGTCTTGACAAGACTTGCATATGCTAACATGTTACAAGAGCTTAATTGTCTTGACAAGACGTGCATCTGCTAACATGTTACAAGAGCTAAATTGTCTTGACAAGACTTGCATATGCTAACATGTTACAAGAGCTTAATTGTCTTGAAAAGTCTTGCATATGCTAATATGTTACAAGAGCTATATTGTCTTGACAAGACTTGCATATGCTAACAAGTTTCAGGAGCTAAATTGTCTTGAAAAGACTTGCATATGCTAACATGTTACAAGAGCTAAATTGTCTTGACAAGCCTTGCATATGCTAACATGTTACAAGAGCTAAATTGTCTTGACAAGACTTGCATATGCTAACATGCTACAAGAGCTAAATTGTCTTGACAAGACTTGCATATGCTAACATGTTGCAAGAGCCAAATTGTCTTGACAAGACTTGCATATGCTAACATGTTACAAGAGCTAAATTGTCTTGACAAGACTTGCATATGCTAACATGTTACAAGAGCTAAATGGTCTTGACCAGACTTGCATATGCTAACATGTTACAAGAGCTAAATTGACTTGACCAGATTTGCATATGCTAACATGTTACAAGAGCTTAATTGTCTTGACCAGACTTGCATATGCTAACATGTTACAAGAGCTAAATTGTCTTGACAAGACTTGCATATGCTAACATGTTACAAGAGCTAAATTGTCTTGAATAGACATGCATATGCTAACATGTTACAAGAGCTTAATTGTCTTGACAAGACTTGCATATGCTAACATGTTACAAGAGCTAAATTGTCTTGAACAAACTTGCATATGCTAACATGTTACAAGAGCTAAATTGTCTTGACCAGACTTGCATATGCTAACATGTTACAAGAGCTAAATTGTCTTGACCAGACTTGCATATGCTAACACGTTACATGAGCTAAATTGTCTTGACAAGACTTGCATATGCTAACATGTTACAAGAGCTAAATTGTCTTGAAAAGACTAGCATATGCTAACATGTTACAAGAGCTAAATTGTCTTGACAAGACTTGCATATGCTAACATGTTACAAGAGCTAAATTGTCTTGACAAGACTTGCATATGCTAACATGTTACAAGAGCTAAATTGTCTTGAACAGACTTGCATATGCTAACATGTTACAAGAGGTAAATTGTCTTGAACAGACTAGCATATGCTAACATGTTACAAGAGCTAAATTGTTTTGACAAGACTTGCATATGCTAACATGTTACAATAGCTAAATTGTCTTGACAAGTCTTGCATATGCTAACATGTTACAAGAGCCAAATTGTCTTGAACAAACTTGCATATGCTAACATGTTACAAGAGCTAAATTGTCTTGATCAGACTTGCATATGCTAACATGTTACAAGAGCTAAATTGTCTTGACAAGTCTTGCATATGCTAACATGTTACAACAGCTTAATTGTCTTCACAATACTTGCATATTCTAACATGTTACAAGAGCTTAATTGTCTTGACAATACTTGCATATGCTAACATGTTACAAGAGCTTAATTGTCTTGACAAGACTTGCATATGCTAACATGTTACAAGAGCTAAATTTTCTTGAAAAGGCTTGCATATGCTAACATGTTACAAGAGCTAAATTGTCTTGACAAAACTTGCATATGCTAACATGTTACAAGAGCTTAATTGTCTTGACCATACTTGCATATGCTAACATGTTACAAGAGCTAAATTGTCCTGACCAGACTTGCATATGCTAACATGATACAAGAGCAAAATTGTCTTGACCAGACTTGCATATGCTAACATGTTACAAGAGCTTAATTGTCTTGACAAGACTTGCATATGCTAACATGTTACAAGAGCTAAATTGTCTTGACAAGACTTGCATATGCTAACATCTTACAAGAGCTAAATTGCCTTGACAATACTTGCATATGCTAACATGTTACAAGAGCTTAATTGTCTTGACCAGACTTGCATATGCTAACATGTTACAAGAGCTTAATTGTCTTGACAATATTTGCATATTCTAACATGTTACAAGATCTAAATTGTCTTGACAAGACTTGCATATGCTAACATGTTACAAGAGCTAAAATTGTCTTGACCAGACTTGCATATGCTAACATGTTACAAGAGCAAAATTTCTTGACAATACTTGCATATGCTAACATGTTACAAGAGCTAAATTGTCTTGACAAGACTTGCATATGCTAGCATGTTACAAGAGCTTAATTGTCTTGACAAGACTTGCATCTGCTAACATGTTACAAGAGCTAAATTGTCTTGAACAGACTTGCATATGCTAACATGTTACAAGAGCTTAATTGTCTTGACAAGACTTGCATATGCTAACATGTTACAAGAGCTAAATTGTCTTGACAAAACTTGCATATGCTAACATGTTAGAAGAGCTTAATTGTCTTGACAAGACTTGCATATGCTAACATGTTACAAGAGCTAAATTGTCCTGACCAGACTTGCATATGATAACATGATACAAGAGCAAAATTGTCTTGACCAGACTTGCATATGCTAACATGTTACAAGAGCTTAATTGTCTTGACAAGACTTGCATATGCTAACATGTTACAAGAGCTAAATTGTCTTGAAAAGACTTGCATATGCTAACATCTTACAAGAGCTAAATTGTCTTGACAATACTTGCATATGCTAACATGTTACAAGAGCTTAATTGTCTTGACCAGACTTGCATATGCTAACATGTTACAAGAGCTTAATTGTCTTGACAATACTTGCATATGCTAACATGTTACAAGATCTAAATTGTCTTGACAAGACTTGCATATGCTAACATGTTACAAGAGCTAAAATTGTCTTGATAAGACTTGCATATGCTAACATGTTACAAGAGCTAAATTGTCTTGACAATACTTGCATATGCTAACATGTTACAAGAGCTAAATTGTCTTGACAAGACTTGCATATGCTAGCATGTTACAAGAGCTTAATTGTCTTGACAAGACTTGCATCTGCTAACATGTTACAAGAGCTAAATTGTCTTGAACAGACTTGCATATGCTAACATGTTACAAGAGCTAAATTGTCTTGACAAGACTTGCATATGCTAACATGTTACAAGAGCTAAATTGTCTTGACAAGACTTGCATATGCTAACATGTTACTAGAGCTAAATTGTCTTGACAAGACTTGCATATGCTAACATGTTGCAAGAGTTAAATTGTCTTGAACAAACTTGCATATGCTAACATGTTACAAGAGCTAAATTGTCTTGACCAGACTTGCATATGCTAACATGTTACAAGAGCTAAATTGTCTTGACCAGACTTGCATATGCTAACACGTTACATGAGCTAAATTGTCTTGACAAGACTTGCATATGCTAACATGTTACAAGAGCTAAATTGTCTTGAAAAGACTAGCATATGCTAACATGTTACAAGAGCTAAATTGTCTTGACAAGACTTGCATATGCTAACATGTTACAAGAGCTAAATTGTCTTGACAAGACTTGCATATGCTAACATGTTACATGAGCTAAATTGTCTTGAACAGACTTGCATATGCTAACATGTTACAAGAGGTAAATTGTCTTGAACAGACTAGCATATGCTAACATGTTACAAGAGCTAAATTGTCTTGACAAGACTTGCATATGCTAACATGTTACAAGAGCTAAATTGTCTTGACAAGACTTGCATATGCTAACATGTTACAAGAGCTAAATTGTCTTGAACAGACTTGCATATGCTTACATGTTACAAGAGCTTAATTATCTTGAAAATACTTGCATATGCTAACATGTTACAAGAGCTAAATTGTCTTGACAAGACTTGCATATGTTAACATGATGCAAGAGCTAAATTGTCTTGACAAGTCTTGCATATGCTAACATGCTACAAGAGCTAAATTGGCCTGACAAGACTTGCATATGCTAACATGTTACAAGAGCTAAATTGTCTTGACAAGACTTGCATATGCTAACATGTTACAAGAGCCAAATTGTCTTGAACAAACTTGCATATGCTAACATGTTACAAGAGCTAAATTGTCTTGATCAGACTTGCATATGCTAACATGTTACAAGAGCTAAATTGTCTTGACAAGTCTTGCATATGCTAACATGATACAACAGCTTAATTGTCTTCACAAGACATGCATATGCTAACATGTTACAAGAGCTAAATTGTCTTGACAAGACTTGCATATGCTAACATGTTACAAGAGCTAAACTGTCTTGATCAGACTTGCATATGCTAACATGTTACAAGCGCTAAATTGCCTTGACCGGATTTGCATATGCTAACATGTTACAAGAGCTAAATTGTCTTGAACGGACTTGCATATGCTAACATGTTACAAGAGCTAAATTGTCTGGACAAGACTTGCATATGCTAACATGTTACAAGAGCTAAATTGTCTTGACCAGACTTGCATATGCTAACATGTTTCAAGAGCTGAATTGTCTTGACCAGACTTGCATATTCTAACATGTTACAAGAGTTTAATTGTCTTGACAAGACTTGCATATGCTAACATGTTACAAGAGCTAAATTGTCTTGACAAGACTTGCATATGCTGACATGTTACAAGAGCTAAATTGTCTTGACAAGACTTGCATATGCTAACATGTTACATGAGCTAAATTGTCTTGACAATGCTTGCATATGCTAACATGTTACAAGAGCTAAATTGTCTTGACAAGACTTGCATATGCTAACATGTTACAAGAGCTTAATTGTCTTCACAATACTTGCATATGCTAACATTTTACAAGAGCTTAATTGTCTTGACAGGACTTGCATATGCTAACATGTTACAAGAGCTTAATTGTCTTGACAAGACTTGCATATGCTAACATGTTGCAAGAGCCAAATTGTCTTCACAATACTTGCATATTCTAACATGTTACAAGAGCTTAATTGTCTTGACAATACTTGCATATGCTAACATGTTACAAGAGCTTAATTGTCTTGACAAGACTTGCATATGCTAACATGTTACAAGAGCTAAATTTTCTTGAAAAGGCTTGCATATGCTAACATGTTACAAGAGCTAAATTGTCTTGACAAAACTTGCATATGCTAACATGTTACAAGAGCTTAATTGTCTTGACCAGACTTGAATATGCTAACATGTTACAAGAGCTAAATTGTCCTGACCAGACTTGCATATGCTAACATGATACAAGAGCAAAATTGTCTTGACCAGACTTGCATATGCTAACATGTTACAAGAGCTTAATTGTCTTGACAAGACTTGCATATGCTAACATGTTACAAGAGCTAAATTGTCTTGACAAGACTTGCATATGCTAACATCTTACAAGAGCTAAATTGTCTTGACAATACTTGCATATGCTAACATGTTACAAGAGCTTAATTGTCTTGACCAGACTTGCATATGCTAACATGTTACAAGAGCTTAATTGTCTTGACAATACTTGCATATGCTAACATGTTACAAGATCTAAATTGTCTTGACAAGACTTGCATATGCTAACATGTTACAAGAGCTAAAATTGTCTTGACCAGACTTGCATATGCTAACATGTTACAAGAGCTAAATTGTCTTGACAATACTTGCATATGCTAACATGATACAAGAGCTAAATTGTCTTGACAAGACTTGCATATGCTAGCATGTTACAAGAGCTTAATTGTCTTGACAAGACTTGCATCTGCTAACATGTTACAAGAGCTAAATTGTCTTGAACAGACTTGCATATGCTAACATGTTACAAGAGCTAAATTGTCTTGACAAGACTTGCATATGCTAACATGTTACAAGAGCTAAATTGTCTTGACAAGACTTGCATATGCTAACATGTTACAAGAGCTTAATTGTCTTGAAAAGACTTGCATATTCTAACATGTTTCAAGAGCTAAATTGTCTTGATAAGTCTTGCATATGCTAGCATGTTACAAGAGCTCAATTGTCTTGACCAGACTTGCATATGCTAACATGTTACAAGAGCTAAATTGCCTTGACCAGACTTGCATATGCTAACATGTTACATGAGCTAAATTGTCTTGACAAGACTTGCATATGCTAACATGTTACAAGAGCTAAATTGTCTTGACCATACTTGCATATGCTAACATGTTACAAGAGCTAAATTGTCTTGACCAGACTTGCATATGCTAACATGTTACAAGAGCTAAATTGTCTTGACCAGACTTGCATATGCTAACATGTTACAAGAGCTAAATTGTCTTGACCAGACTTGCATATGCTAACATGTTACAAGAGCTAAATTGTCTTGACCAGACTTGCATATGCTAACATGTTACAAGAGATAAATTGTCTTGACAAGACTTGCATATGCTAACATCTTACAAGAGCTAAATTGTCTTGACAATACTTGCATATGCTAACATGTTACAAGAGCTTAATTGTCTTGAAAAGACTTGCATATTCTAACATGTTTCAAGAGCTAAATTGTCTTGACAAGACTTGCATATGCTAACATGTTACAAGAGCTAAATTGTCTTGAAAAGACTTGCATATGCTAACATGTTACAAGAGCTAAATTGTCTTGACAAGACTTGCATATGCTAACATGTTTCAAGAGCTAAATTGTCTTGAACAGACTTGCATATGCTAACATGTTACAATAGCTAAATTGTCTTGACAAGTCTTGCATATGCTAACATGTTACAAGAGCTCAATTGTCTTGACAAGACTTGCATATGCTAACATGTTACAAGAGCTAAATTGCCTTCACCAGACTTGCATATGCTAACATGTTACATGAGCTAAATTGTCTTGACCAGACTTGCATATGCTAACATGTTACAAGAGCTAAATTGTCTTGACCAGACTTGCATATGCTAACATGTTACAAGAGCTAAATTGTCTTGACCAGACTTGCATATGCTAACATGTTACAAGAGCTAAATTGTCTTGAACAGACTTGCATATGCTAACATGTTACAAGAGCTAAATTGTCTTGACCAGACTTGCATATGCTAACATGTTACAAGAGCTAAATTGTCTTGACCAGACTTGCATATGCTAACATGTTACAAGAGCTAAATTGTCTTGACAAGACTTGCATATGCTAACATCTCACAAGAGCTAAATTGTCTTGACAATACTTGCATATGCTAACATGTTACAAGAGCTTAATTGTCTTGACAAGACTTGCATATGCTAACATGTTTCAAGAGCTAAATTGTCTTGACAAGACTTGCATATGCTAACATGTTACAAGAGCTAAATTGTGTTGACAAGACTTGCATATGCTAACATGTTACAAGAGCTAAATTGTCTTGACCAGACTTGCATATGCTAACATGTTACAAGAGCTAAATTGTCTTGACAAGACTTGCATATGCTAACATGTTTCAAGAACTAAATTGTCTTGACCAGACTTGCATATGCTAACATGTTACAAGAGCTAAATTGTCTTGACAAGACTTGCATATGCTAACATGTTACAAGAGCTAAATTGTCTTGACAAGACTTGCATATGCTAACATGTTACAAGAGCTTAATTGTCTTGACAAGACTTGCATATGCTAACATGTTACATGAGCTAAATTGTCTTGACAAGGCTTGCATATGCTAACATGTTACAAGAGCTAAATTGTCTTGACAAGACTTGCATATGCTAACAAGTTACAAGAGCTTAATTATCTTCACAATACTTGCATATGCTAACATTTTACAAGAGCTTAATTGTCTTGACAGGACTTGCATATGCTAACATGTTACAAGAGCTTAATTGTCTAGACAAGACTTGCATATGCTAACATGTTGCAAGAGCCAAATTGTCTTGACAATACTTGCATATTCTAACATGTTACAAGAGCTTAATTGTCTTGACAATACTTGCATATGCTAACATGTTACAAGAGCTTAATTGTCTTGACCAGACTTGCATATGCTAACATGTTACAAGAGCTGAATTTTCTTGAAAAGGCTTGCATATGCTAACATGTTACAAGAGCTAAATTGTCTTGACAAAACTTGCATATGCTAACATGTTACAAGAGCTTAATTGTCTTGACCAGACTTGCATATGCTAACATGTTACAAGAGCTAAATTGTCCTGACCAGACTTGCATATGCTAACATGATACAAGAGCAAAATTGTCTTGACCAGACTTGCATATGCTAACATGTTACAAGAGCTTAATTGTCTTGACCAGACTTGCATATGCTAACATGTTAAAAGAGCTAAATTGTCTTGAAAAGACTTGCATATGCTAACATCTTACAAGAGCTAAATTGTCTTGACAAGACTTGCATATGCTAACATGTTACAAGAGCTTAATTGTCTTGACCAGACTTGCATATGCTAACATGTTACAAGAGCTTAATTGTCTTGACAATACTTGCATATGCTAACATGTTACAAGAGCTAAATTGTCTTGACAAGACTTGCATATCCTAACATGTTACAAGAGCTAAAATTTGTCTTGACCAGACTTGCATATGCTAACATGTTACAAGAGCTAAATTGTCTTGACAATACTTGCATATGCTAACATGTTACAAGAGCTAAATTGCCTTGACAAGACTTGCATATGCTAACATGTTACAAGAGCTTAATTGTCTTGACAAGACGTGCATCTGCTAACATGTTACAAGAGCTAAATTGTCTTGAACAGACTTGCATATGCTAACATGTTACAAGAGCTAAATTGTCTTGACAAGACTTGCATATGCTAACATGTTACAAGAGCTAAATTGTCTTGACAAGACTTGCATATGCTAACATGTTACAAGAGCTAAATTGTCTTGACAAGACTTGCATATGCTAAGATGTTACAAGAGCTAAATTGTCTTGACAAGACTTGCATATGCTAACATGTTACAAGAGCTAAATTGTCTTGACAAGACTTGCATATGCTAACATGTTACAAGAGCTAAAATTGTCTTGACCAGACTTGCATATGCTAACATGTTACAAGAGCTAAATTGTCTTGACAATACTTGCATATGCTAACATGTTACAAGAGCTAAATTGTCTTGACAAGACTTGCATATGCTAACATGTTTCAAGAGTTAAATTGTCTTGAACAGACTTGCATATGCTAACATGTTACAAGAGCTTAATTATCTTGACAAGACATGCATATGCTAACATGTTACAAGAGCTAAATTGTCTTGACAAGACTTGCATATGCTAACATGTTGCAAGAGCTAAATTGTCTTGAAAAGTCTTGCATATGCTAACATGTTACAAGATCTAAATTGTCTTGACAAGACTTGCATATGCTAACATGTTACAAGAGCTAAATTGTCTTGACAAGACTTGCATATGCTAACATGTTACAAGAGCTAAATTGTCTTGACAAGACTTGCATATGCTAACATGTTACAAGAGCTTAATTGTCTTGACAAGACATGCATATGCAAACATGTTACAAGAGCTAAATTGTCATGAGAAGACTTGCATATGCTAACATGTTACAAGAGCTAAATTGTCTTGATCTGTCTTGCATATGCTAACATGTTACAAGAGCTAAATTGCCTTGACCGGACTCGCATATGCTAACATGTTACAAGAGCTAAATTGTCTTGACAAGACTTGCATATGCTAACATGTTACAAGAGCTTAATTGTCTTGACAAGACTTGCATATGCTAACATGTTACAAGAGCTAAATTGTCTTGACAAGACTTGCATATGCTAACATGTTACAAGAGCTAAATTGTCTTGACAATACTTGCATATGCTAACATGTTACAAGAGCTAAATTGTCTTGACCAGACTTGCATATGCTAACATGTTACAAGAGCTAAATTGTCTTGACAATACTTGCATATGCTAACATGTTACAAGAGCTTAATTGTCTTGACAAGACTTGCATATGCTAACATGTTACAAGAGCTAAATTGTCTTGACCAGACTTGCATATGCTAACATGTTACAAGAGCTAAATTGTCTTGAAAAGACTTGCATATGCTAACATGTTGCAAGAGCCAAATTGTCTTGACAATACTTGCATATGCTAACATGTTACAAGAGCTAAATTGTCTTGAAAAGACTTGCATATGCTAACATGTTGCAAGAGCTAAATTGTCTTGACAAGTCTTGCATATGCTAACATGTTACAAGATCTAAATTGTCTTAACAAGTCTTGCATATGCTAACATGTTACAAGAGCTAAATTGTCTTGACCAGACTTGCATATGCTAACATGTTACAAGAGCTAAATTGTCTTGACAAGACTTGCATATGCTAACATGTTACAAGAGCTAAATTGTCTTGACAAGACTTGCATATGCTAACATATTTACAAGAGCTAAATTGTCCTGACAAGACTTGCATATGCTAACATGTTACAAGAGCTTAATTGTCTTGACAAGACATGCATTTGCTAACATGTTACAAGAGCTAAATTGTCTTGATCAGACTTGCATATGCTAACATGTTACAAGAGCTAAATTGCCTTGAACGGACTTGCATATGCTAACATGTTACAAGAGATAAATTGTCTTGACAAGACTTGCATATGCTAACATGTTACAAGAGCTTAATTGCCTTGACAAGACTTGCATATGCTAACATGTTACAAGAGCTATATTGTCTTGACAAGACTTGCATATGCTAACATGTTACAGGAGCTAAATTGTCTTGAAAAGACTTGCATATGCTAACATGTTACAAGAGCTAAATTGTCTTGACAAGACTTGCATATGCTAACATGTTACAAGAGCTAAATTGTATTGACAAGATTTGCATATGCTAACATGTTACAAGAGCTAAATTGTCTTGACAAGACTTGCATATGCTAACATGTTGCAAGAGCCAAATTGTCTTGACAAGACTTGCATATGCTAACATGTTACAAGAGCTAAATTGTCTTGACAAGACTTGCATATGCTAACATGTTTCAAGAGCTAAATGGTCTTGACCAGACTTGCATATGCTAACATGTTACAAGAGCTAAATTGACTTGACAAGACTTGCATATGCTAACATGTTACAAGAGCATAATTGTCTTGACCAGACTTGCATATGCTAACATGTTACAAGAGCTAAATTGTCTTGACAAGACTTGCATATGCTAACATGTTACAAGAGCTAAATTGTCTTGACAAGTCTTGCATATGCTAACATGTTACAAGATCTAAATTGTCTTAACAAGTCTTGCATATGCTAACATGTTACAAGAGCTAAATTGTCTTGACCAGACTTGCATATGCTAACATGTTACAAGAGCTAAATTGTCTTGACAAGACTTGCATATGCTAACATGTTACAAGAGCTAAATTGTCTTGACAAGACTTGCATATGCTAACATGTTACAAGAGCTAAATTGTCCTGACTAGACTTGCATATGCTAACATGTTACAAGAGCTAAATTGTCTTGACAAGACATGCATTTGCTAACATGTTACAAGAGCTAAATTGTCTTGATCAGACTTGCATATGCTAACATGTTACAAGAGCTAAATTGCCTTGACCGGACTTGCATATGCTAACATGTTACAAGAGCTAAATTGTCTTGACCAGACTTGCATATGCTAACATGTTACAAGAGCTTAATTGCCTTGACAAGACTTGCATATGCTAACATGTTACAAGAGCTATATTGTCTTGACAAGACTTGCATATGCTAACACGTTACAGGAGCTAAATTGTCTTGAAAAGACGTGCATATGCTAACATGTTACAAGAGCTAAATTGTCTTGACAAGACTTGCATATGCTAACATGTTACAAGAGCTAAATTGTCTTGACAAGACTTGCATATGCTAACATGTTACAAGAGCTAAATTGTCTTGACAAGACTTGCATATGCTAACATGTTGCAAGAGCCAAATTGTCTTGACAAGACTTGCATATGCTAACATGTTACAAGAGCTAAATTGTCTTGACAAGACTGGCATATGCTAACATGTTACAAGAGCTAAATGGTCTTGACCAGACTTGCATATGCTAACATGTTACAAGAGCTAAATTGACTTGACCAGACTTGCATATGCTAACATGTTACAAGAGCTTAATTGTCTTGACCAGACTTGCATATGCTAACATGTTACAAGAGCTAAATTGTCTTGACAAGACTTGCATATGCTAACATGTTACAAGAGCTAAATTGTCTTGACAAGACATGCATATGCTAACATGTTACAAGAGCTTAATTGTCTTGACAAGACTTGCATATGCTAACATGTTACAAGAGCTAAATTGTCTTGAACAAACTTGCATATGCTAACATGTTACAAGAGCTTAATTGTCTTGACCAGACTTGCATATGCTAACATGTTACAAGAGCTAAATTGTCTTGACCAGACTTGCATATGCTAACACGTTACATGAGCTAAATTGTCTTGACAAGACTTGAATATGCTAACATGTTACAAGAGCTAAATTGTCTTGAACAGACTAGCATATGCTAACATGTTACAACAGCTAAATTGTCTTGACAAGACTTGCATATGCTAACATGTTACAAGAGCTAAATTGTCTTGACAAGACTTGCATATGCTAACATGTTACATGAGCTAAATTGTCTTGAACAGACTTGCATATGCTAACATGTTACAAGAGGTAAATTGTCTTGAACAGACTAGCATATGCTAACATGTTACAAGAGCTAAATTGTCTTGACAAGACTTGCATATGATAACATGTTACAAGAGCTAAATTGTCTTGACAAGACTTGCATATGCTAACATGTTACAAGAGCTAAATTATCTTGACAAGACTTGCATATGCTAACATGTAACAAGAGCTAAATTGTCTTGACAAGACTTGCATATGTTAACATGTTGCAAGAGCTAAATTGTCTTGACAAGTCTTGCATATGCTAACATGCTACAAGAGCTAAATTGTCCTGACAAGACTTGCATATGCTAACATGTTACAAGAGCTAAATTGTCTTGACAAGACTTGCATATGCTAACATGTTACAAGAGCCAAATTGTCTTGAACAAAGTTGCATATGCTAACATGTTACAAGAGCTAAATTGTCTTGATCAGACTTGCATATGCTAACATGTTACAAGAGCTAAATTGTCTTGACAAGACTTGCATATGCTAACATGTTACAACAGCTTAATTGTCTTCACAATACATGCATATGCTAACATGTTACAAGAGCTAAATTTTCTTGAGAAGACTTGCATATGCTAACATGTTACAAGAGCTAAACTGTCTTGATCAGACTTGCATATGCTAACATGTTACAAGCGCTAAATTGCCTTGACCGGACTTGCATATGCTAACATGTTACAAGAGCTAAATTGTCTTGACCGGACTTGCATATGCTAACATGTTACAAGAGCTAAATTGTCTTGACAAGACTTGCATATGCTAACATGTTACAAGAGCTTAATTGTCTTGACAAGACTTGCATATGCTAACATGTTACAAGAGCTAAATTGTCTTGAAAAGGCTTGCATATGCTAACATGTTACAAGAGCTAAATTGTCTTGACAAGACTTGCATATGCTAACATGTTACAAGAGCTTAATTGTCTTGACCAGACTTGCATATGCTAACATGTTACAAGAGCTAAATTGTCCTGACCAGACTTGCATATGCTAACATGATACAAGAGCAAAATTGTCTTGACCAGACTTGCATATGCTAACATGTTACAAGAGCTTAATTTTCTTGACCACACTTGCATGTGCTAACATGTTACAAGAGCTAAATTGTCTTGACAAGACTTGCATATGCTAACATGTTACAAGAGGTAAATTGTCTTGAACAGACTAGCATATGCTAACATGTTACAAGAGCTAAATTGTCTTGACAAGACTTGCATATGCTAACAGGTTACAAGAGCTAAATTGTCTTGACAAGACTTGCATATGCTAACATGTTACAAGAGCTAAATTGTCTTGAACAGACTTGCATATGCTAACATGTTACAAGAGCTTAATTATCTTGACAAGACTTGCATATGCTAACATGTTACAAGAGCTAAATTGTCTTGACAAGACTTGCATATGTTAACATGTTGCAAGAGCTAAATTGTCTTGACAAGTCTTGGATATGCTAACATGCTACAAGAGCTAAATTGTCCTGACAAAACTTGCATATGCTAACATGTTACAAGAGCTAAATTGTCTTGACAAGACTTGCATATGCTAACATGTTACAAGAGCTTAATTGTCTTGATCAGACTTGCATATGCTAACATGTTACAAGAGCTAAATTGTCCTGACCAGACTAGCATATGCTAACATGATATAAGAGCAAAATTGTCTTGACCAGACTTGTATATGCTAACATGTTACAAGAGCTTAATTTTCTTGACCAGACTTGCATATGCTAACATGTTACAAGAGCTAAATTGTCTTGACAAGACTTGCATATGCTAACATCTTACAAGAGCTAAATTGTCTTGACAATACTTGCATATGCTAACATGTTACAAGAGCTTAATTGTCTTGACAAGACTTGCATATGCTAACATGCTTCAAGAGCTAAATTGTTTTGACAAGACTTGCATATGCTAACATGTTACAAGAGCTAAATTGTCTTGACAAGACTTGCATATGCTAACATGTTACAAGAGCTAAATTGTCTTGACAAGACTTGCATATGCCAACATGTTACAAGAGCTAAATTGTCTTGACAAGACTTGCATATGCTAACATGTTTCAAGAGCTAAATTGTCTTGACCAGGCTTGCATATGCTAACATGTCACAAGAGCTTAATTGTCTTGACCAGACTTGCATATGCTAACATGTTACAAGAGTTTAATTGTCTTGACAAGACTTGCATATGCTAACATGTTTCAAGAGCTAAATTGTCTTGACAAGACTTGCATATGCTAACATGTTACAAGAGCCAAATTGTCTTGACAAGACTTGCATATGCTAACATGTTACATGAGCTAAATTGTCTTGACAAGGCTTGCATATGCTAATATGTTACAAGCGCTAAATTGTCTTGATAAGACTTGCATATGCTAACATGTTACAAGAGCTTAATTGTCTTCACAATACTTGCATATGCTAACACATTACAAGAGCTTAATTGTCTTGACAGGACTTGCATATGCTAACATGTTACAAGAGCTTAATTGTCTTGACAAGACTTGCATATGCTAACATGTTGCAAGAGCCAAATTGTCTTGACAATACTTGCATATTCTAACATGTTACAAGAGATTAATTGTCTTGACAATACTTGCATATGCTAACATGTTACAAGAGCTTAATTGTCTTGACAAGACTTGCATCTGCTAACATGTTACAAGAGCTAAATTGTCTTGACAAGACTTGCATATGCTAACATCTTACAAGAGCTTAATTGTCTTGACAATACTTGCATATGCTAACATGTTACAAGAGCTTAATTGTCTTGACAAGATTTGCACATGCTAACATGTTTCAAGAGCTAAATTGTCTTGACAAGACTTGCATATGCTAACATGTTTCAAGAGCTAAATTGTCTTGACAAGACTTGCATATGCTAACATGTTACAAGAGCTAAATTGTCTTGACAAGACTTGCATATGCTAACATGTTACAAGAGCTAAATTGTCTTGATAAGACTTGCATATGCTAACATGTTTCAAGAGCTAAATTGTCTTGACCAGACTTGCATATGCTAACATGTTACAAGAGCTGAATTGTCTTGACAAGTCTTGCATATGCTAATATGTTACAAGAGTTTAATTGTCTTGACAAGACTTGCATATGCTAACATGTTACAAGAGCAAAATTGTCTTGACAAGGCTTGCATATGCTAACATGTTACAAGAGCTAAATTGTCTTGACAAGACTTGCATATGCTAACATGTTACATGAGCTAAATTGTCTTGACAAGGCTTGCATATGCTAACATGTTACAAGAGCTAAATTGCTTGACAAGACTTGCATATGCTAACATGTTACAAGAGCTTAATTGTCTTCACAATACTTGCATATGCTAACATGATACAAGAGCTTAATTGTCTTGACAGGACTTGCATATGCTAACATGTTACAAGAGCTTAATTGTCTTGACAAGACTTGCATATGCTAACATGTTGCAAGAGCCAAATTGTCTTGAAAATACTTGCATATTCTAACATGTTACAAGAGCTTAATTGTCTTGACAATACTCGCATATGCTAACATGTTACAAGAGCTTAATTGTCTTGACAAGACTTGCATATGCTAACATGTTACAAGAGCTAAATTGTCTTGAAAAGGCTTGCATATGCTAACATGTTACAAGAGTTAAATTGTCTTGATAAGACTTGCATATGCTAACATGTTACAAGAGCTTAATTGTCTTGACCAGACTTGGATATGCTAACATGTTACAAGAGCTAAATTGTCCTGACCAGACTTGCATATGCTAACATGATACAAGAGCAAAATTGTCTTGACCAGACTTGCATATGCTAACATGTTACAAGAGCTTAATTGTCTTGACCAGACTTGCATATGCTAACATGTTACAAGAGCTTAATTTTCTTGACAAGACTTGCATATGCTAACATCTGACAAGAGCTAAATTTTCTTGACAAGACTTGCATATGCTAACATGTTACAAGAGCTTAATTGTCTTGACCAGACTTGCATATGCTAACATGTTACAAGTGCTTAATTGTCTTGACAATACTTGCATATGCTAACATGTTACAAGAGCTAAATTGTCTTGAGAAGACTTGCATATGCTAACATGTTACAAGAGCTAAAATTGTCTTGACCAGACTTGCATATGCTAACATGTTACAAGAGCTAAATTGTCTTGACAATACTTGCATATGCTAACATGTTACAAGAGCTAAATTGTCTTGACAAGACTTGCATATGCTAACATGTTACAAGAGCTTAATTTTCTTGACAAGACTTGCATCTGCTAACATGTTACAAGAGCTAAATTGTCTTGACCAGACTTGCATATGCTAACATGTTACAAGAGCTAAATTGTCTTGACAAGACTTGCATATGCTAACATGTTACAAGAGCTAAATTGTCTTGAGAAGACTTGCATATGCTAACATGTTACAAGAGCTAAATTGTCTTGACAAGACTTGCATATGCTAAGATGTTACAAGAGCTATATTGTCTTGACAAGACTTGCATATGCTAACATGTTACAAGAGCTAAATTGTCTTGATAAGACTTGCATATGCTAACATGTTACAAGAGCTAAATTGTCTTGACCAGACTTGCATATGCTAACATGTTACAAGAGCTAAATTGTCTTGACAATACTTGCATATGCTAACATGTTACAAGAGCTAAATTGTCTTGACAAGACTTGCATATGCTAACATGTAGCAAGAGCTAAATTGTCTTGAAAAGTCTTGCATATGCTAACATGTTACAAGAGCTAAATTGTCCTGACCAGCCTTGCATATGCTAACATGATACAAGAGCAAAATTGTCTTGACCAGACTTGCATATGCTAACATGTTACAAGAGCTTAATTGTCTTGACCAGACTTGCATATGCTAACATGTTACAAGAGCTAAATTGTCTTGAAAAGACTTGCATATGCTAACATCTTACAAGAGCTAAATTGTCTTGATAAGACTTGCATATGCTAACATGTTACAAGAGCTTAATTGTCTTGACAATACTTGCATATGCTAACATGTTACAAGAGCTAAATTGTCTTGACAAGACTTGCATATCCTAACATGTTACAAGAGCTAAAATTTGTCTTGACCAGACTTGCATATGCTAACATGTTACAAGAGCTAAATTGTCTTGACAATACTTGCATATGCTAACATGTTACAAGAGCTAAATTGCCTTGACAAGACTTGCATATGCTAACATGTTACAAGAGCTTAATTGTCTTGACAAGACGTGCATCTGCTAACATGTTACAAGAGCTAAATTGTCTTGAACAGACTTGCATATGCTAACATGTTACAAGAGCTAAATTGTCTTGACAAGACTTGCATATGCTAACATGTTACAAGAGCTAAATTGTCTTGACAAGACTTGCATATGCTAACATGTTACAAGAGCTAAATTGTCTTGACAAGACTTGCATATGCTAAGATGTTACAAGAGCTAAATTGTCTTGACAAGATTGCATATGCTAACATGTTACAAGAGCTAAATTGTCTTGACAAGACTTGCATATGCTAACATGTTACAAGAGCTAAAATTGTCTTGACCAGACTTGCATATGCTAACATGTTACAAGAGCTAAATTGTCTTGACAATACTTGCATATGCTAACATGTTACAAGAGCTAAATTGTCTTGACAAGACTTGCATATGCTAACATGTTTCAAGAGCTAAATTGTCTTGAACAGACTTGCATATGCTAACATGTTACAAGAGCTTAATTATCTTGACAAGACATGCATATGCTAACATGTTACAAGAGCTAAATTGTCTTGACAAGACTTGCATATGCTAACATGTTGCAAGAGCTAAATTGTCTTGAAAAGTCTTGCATATGCTAACATGTTACAAGATCTAAATTGTCTTGACAAGACTTGCATATGCTAACATGTTACAAGAGCTAAATTGTCTTGACAAGACTTGCATATGCTAACATGTTACAAGAGCTAAATTGTCTTGACAAGACTTGCATATGCTAACATGTTAGAAGAGCTTAATTGTCTTGACAAGACATGCATATGCAAACATGTTACAAGAGCTAAATTGTCTTGACAAGACTTGCATATGCTAACATGTTACAAGAGCTAAATTGTCTTGATCTGTCTTGCATATGCTAACATGTTACAAGAGCTAAATTGCCTTGACCGGACTCGCATATGCTAACATGTTACAAGAGCTAAATTGTCTTGACAAGACTTGCATATGCTAACATGTTACAAGAGCTTAATTGTCTTGACAAGACTTGCATATGCTAACATGTTACAAGAGCTAAATTGTCTTGACAAGACTTGCATATGCTAACATGTTACAAGAGCTAAATTGTCTTGACAATACTTGCATATGCTAACATGTTACAAGAGCTAAATTGTCTTGACCAGACTTGCATATGCTAACATGTTACAAGAGCTAAATTGTCTTGACAAGACTTGCATATGCTAACATGTTACAAGAGCTTAATTGTCTTGACAAGACTTGCATATGCTAACATGTTACAAGAGCTAAATTGTCTTGACCAGACTTGCATATGCAAACATGTTACAAGATCTAAATTGTCTTGAAAAGACTTGCATATGCTAACATGTTGCAAGAGCCAAATTGTCTTGACAATACTTGCATATGCTAACATGTTACAAGAGCTAAATTGTCTTGAAAAGACTTGCATATGCTAACATGTTGCAAGAGCTAAATTGTCTTGACAAGTCTTGCATATGCTAACATGTTACAAGATCTAAATTGTCTTAACAAGTCTTGCATATGCTAACATGTTACAAGAGCTAAATTGTCTTGACCAGACTTGCATATGCTAACATGTTACAAGAGCTAAATTGTCTTGACAAGACTTGCATATGCTAACATGTTACAAGAGCTAAATTGTCTTGACAAGACTTGCATATGCTAACATGTTACAAGAGCTAAATTGTCCTGACAAGATTTGCATATGCTAACATGTTACAAGAGCTTAATTGTCTTGACAAGACATGCATTTGCTAACATGTTACAAGAGCTAAATTGTCTTGATCAGACTTGCATATGCTAACATGTTACAAGAGCTAAATTGCCTTGAACGGACTTGCATATGCTAACATGTTACAAGAGATAAATTGTCTTGACAAGACTTGCATATGCTAACATGTTACAAGAGCTTAATTGCCTTGACAAGACTTGCATATGCTAACATGTTACAAGAGCTATATTGTCTTGACAAGACTTGCATATGCTAACATGTTACAGGAGCTAAATTGTCTTGAAAAGACTTGCATATGCTAACATGTTACAAGAGCTAAATTGTCTTGACCAGACTTGCATATGCTAACATGTTACAAGAGCTAAATTGTCTTGACAAGACTTGCATATGCTAACCTGTTACAAGAGCTTAATTGTCTTGACAAGACTTGCATATGCTAACATGATACAAGAGCTAAATTGTCTTGACCAGACTTGCATATGCTAACATGTTACAAGAGCTAAATTGTCTTGACAAGACTTGCATATGCTAATATGTTGCAAGAGCCAAATTGTCTTGACAATACTTGCATATGCTAACATGTTACAAGAGCTAAATTGTCTTGACAAGACTTGCATATGCTAACATGTTGCAAGAGCTAAATTGTCTTGACAAGTCTTGCATATGCTAACCTGTTACAAGATCTAAATTGTCTTGACAAGACTTGCATATGCTAACATGTTACAAGAGCTAAATTTTCTTGACAAGACTTGCATATGCTAACATGTTACAAGAGCTTAATTATCTTGACAAGACTTGCATATGCTAACATGTTACAAGAGCTAAATTGTCTTGACAAGACTTGCATATGTTAACATGTTGCAAGAGCTAAATTGTCTTGACAAGTCTTGGATATGCTAACATGCTACAAGAGCTAAATTGTCCTGACAAAACTTGCATATGCTAACATGTTACAAGATCTAAATTGTCTTGACAAGACTTGCATATGCTAACATGTTACAAGAGCTTAATTGTCTTGACCAGACTTGCATATGCTAACATGTTACAAGAGCTAAATTGTCCTGACCAGACTTGCATATGCTAAAATGATATAAGAGCATAATTGTCTTGACCAGACTTGCATATGCTAACATGTTACAAGAGCTTAATTTTCTTGACCAGACTTGCATATGCTAACATGTTACAAGAGCTAAATTGTCCTGACCAGACTTGCATATGCTAACATGATATAAGAGCATAATTGTCTTGACCAGACTTGCATATGCTAACATGTTACAAGAGCTTAATTTTCTTGACCAGACTTGCATATGCTAACATGTTACAAGAGCTAAATTGTCTTGACAAGACTTGCATATGCTAACATCTTACAAGAGCTAAATTGTCTTGACAATACTTGCATATGCTAACATGTTACAAGAGCTTAATTGTCTTGACAAGACTTGCATATGCTAACATGCTTCAAGAGCTAAATTGTTTTGACAAGACTTGCATATGCTAACATGTTACAAGAGCTAAATTGTTTTGACAAGACTTGCATATGCTAACATGTTACAAGAGCTAAATTGTATTGACAAGACTTGCATATGCTAACATGTTACAAGAGCTAAATTGTCTTGACAAGACTTGCATACGCTAACATGTTTCAAGAGCTAAATTGTCTTGACCAGACTTGCATATGCTAACATGTCACAAGAGCTGAATTGTCTTGACCAGACTTGCATATGCTAACATGTTACAAGAGTTTAATTGTCTTGACAAGACTTGCATATGCTAACATGTTACAAGAGCTAAATTGTCTTGACAAGACTTGCATATGCTAACATGTTACAAGAGCCAAATTGTCTTGACAAGGCTTGCATATGCTAACATGTTACAAGCGCTAAATTGTCTTGATAAGACTTGCATATGCTAACATGTTACAAGAGCTTAATTGTCTTCACAATACTTGCATATGCTAACACATTACAAGAGCTTAATTGTCTTGACAGGACTTGCATATGCTAACATGTTACAAGAGCTTAATTGTCTTGGCAAGACTTGCATATGCTAACATGTTGCAAGAGCCAAATTGTCTTGACAATACTTGCATATTCTAACATGTTACAAGAGTTTAATTGTCTTGACAATACTTGCATATGCTAACATGTTACAAGAGCTTAATTGTCTTGACAAGACTTGCATATGCTAACATGTTACAAGAGCTAAATTGTCTTGAAAAGGCTTGCATATGCTAACATGTTACAAGAGCTAAATTGTCTTGACAAGACTTGCATATGCTAACATGTTACAAGAGCTTAATTGTCTTGACCAGACTTGCATATGCTAACATGTTACAAGAGCTAAATTGTCCTGACCAGACTTGCATATGCTAACATGATACAAGAGCAAAATTGTCTTAACCAGACTTGCATATGCTAACATGTTACAAGAGCTTAATTGTCTTGACCAGACTTGCATATGCTAACATGTTACAAGAGCTAAATTGTCTTGACAAGACTTGCATATGCTAACATCTTACAAGAGCTAAATTGTCTTGACTAGACTTGCATATGCTAACATGTTACAAGAGCTTAATTGTCTTGACCAGACTTGCATATGCTAACATGTTACAAGAGCTAAATTGTCTTGACAAGACTTGCATATGCTAACATCTTACAAGAGCTTAATTGTCTTGACAATACTTGCATATGCTAACATGTTACAAGAGCTTAATTGTCTTGACAAGATTTGCACATGCTAACATGTTTCAAGAGCTAAATTGTCTTGACAAGACTTGCATATGCTAACATGTTTCAAGAGCTAAATTGTCTTGACAAGACTTGCATATGCTAACATGTTACAAGAGCTAAATTGTCTTGACAAGACTTGCATATGCTAACATGTTACAAGAGCTAAATTGTCTTGATAAGACTTGCATATGCTAACATGTTTCAAGAGCTAAATTGTCTTGACCAGACTTGCATATGCTAACATGTTACAAGAGCTGAATTGTCTTGACAAGTCTTGCATATGCTAACATGTTACAAGAGTTTAATTGTCTTGACAAGACTTGCATATGCTAACATGTTACAAGAGCAAAATTGTCTTGACAAGGCTTGCATATGCTAACATGTTACAAGAGCTAAATTGTCTTGACAAGACTTGCATATGCTAACATGTTACATGAGCTAAATTGTCTTGACAAGGCTTGCATATGCTAACATGTTACAAGAGCTAAATTGCTTGACAAGACTTGCATATGCTAACATGTTACAAGAGCTTAATTGTCTTCACAATACTTGCATATGCTAACATGATACAAGAGCTTAATTGTCTTGACAGGACTTGCATATGCTAACATGTTACAAGAGCTTAATTGTCTTGACAAGACTTGCATATGCTAACATGTTGCAAGAGCCAAATTGTCTTGAAAATACTTGCATATTATAACATGTTACAACAGCTTAATTGTCTTGACAATACTTGCATATGCTAACATGTTACAAGAGCTTCATTGTCTTGACAAGACTTGCATATGCTAACATGTTACAAGAGCTAAATTGTCTTGAAAAGGCTTGCATATGCTAACATGTTACAAGAGTTAAATTGTCTTGATAAGACCTGCATATGCTAACATGTTACAAGAGCTTAATTGTCTTGACCAGACTTGCATATGCTAACATGTTACAAGAGCTAAATTGTCCTGACCAGACTTGCATATGCTAACATGATACAAGAGCAAAATTGTCTTGACCAGACTTGCATATGCTAACAAGTTACAAGAGCTTAATTGTCTTGACAAGACTTGCATATGCTAACATGTTACAAGAGCTTAATTTTCTTGACAAGACTTGCATATGCTAACATCTGACAAGAGCTAAATTTTCTTGACAAGACTTGCATATGCTAACATGTTACAAGAGCTTAATTGTCTTGACCAGACTTGCATATGCTAACATGTTACAAGTGCTTAATTGTCTTGACAATACTTGAATATGCTAACATGTTACAAGAGCTAAATTGTCTTGAGAAGACTTGCATATGCTAACATGTTACAAGAGCTAAAATTGTCTTGACCAGACTTGCATATGCTAACATGTTACAAGAGCTAAATTGTCTTGACAATACTTGCATATGCTAACATGTTACAAGAGCTAAATTGTCTTGACAAGACTTGCATATGCTAACATGTTACAAGAGCTTAATTTTCTTGACAAGACTTGCATCTGCTAACATGTTACAAGAGCTAAATTGTCTTGACCAGACTTGCATATGCTAACATGTTACAAGAGCTAAATTGTCTTGACAAGACTTGCATATGCTAACATGTTACAAGAGCTAAATTGTCTTGAGAAGACTTGCATATGCTAACATGTTACAATAGCTAAATTGTCTTGAGAAGACTTGCATATGCTAAGATGTTACAAGAGCTATATTGTCTTGACAAGACTTGCATATGCTAACATGTTACAAGAGCTAAATTGTCTTGATAAGACTTGCATATGCTAACATGTTACAAGAGCTAAATTGTCTTGACCAGACTTGCATATGCTAACATGTTACAAGAGCTAAATTGTCTTGACAATACTTGCATATGCTAACATGTTACAAGAGCTAAATTGTCTTGACAAGACTTGCATATGCTAACATGTAGCAAGAGCTAAATTGTCTTGAAAAGTCTTGCATATGCTAACATGTTACAAGAGCTAAATTGTCCTGACCAGCCTTGCATATGCTAACATGATACAAGAGCAAAATTGTCTTGACCAGACTTGCATATGCTAACATGTTACAAGAGCTTAATTGTCTTGACCAGACTTGCATATGCTAACATGTTACAAGAGCTAAATTTTCTTGAAAAGACTTGCATATGCTAACATCTTACAAGAGCTAAATTGTCTTGATAAGACTTGCATATGCTAACATGTTACAAGAGCTTAATTGTCTTGACAATACTTGCATATGCTAACATGTTACAAGAGCTAAATTGTCTTGACAAGACTTGCATATCCTAACATGTTACAAGAGCTAAAATTTGTCTTGACCAGACTTGCATATGCTAACATGTTACAAGAGCTAAATTGTCTTGACAATACTTGCATATGCTAACATGTTACAAGAGCTAAATTGCCTTGACAAGACTTGCATATGCTAACATGTTACAAGAGCTTAATTGTCTTGACAAGACGTGCATCTGCTAACATGTTACAAGAGCTAAATTGTCTTGAACAGACTTGCATATGCTAACATGTTACAAGAGCTAAATTGTCTTGACAAGACTTACATATGCTAACATGTTACAAGAGCTAAATTGTCTTGACAAGACTTGCATATGCTAAGATGTTACAAGAGCTAAATTGTCTTGACAAGACTTGCATATGCTAACATGTTACAAGAGCTAAATTGTCTTGACAAGACTTGCATATGCTAACATGTTACAAGAGCTAAAATTGTCTTGACCAGACTTGCATATGCTAACATGTTACAAGAGCTAAATTGTCTTGACAATACTTGCATATGCTAACATGTTACAAGAGCTAAATTGTCTTGACAAGACTTGCATATGCTAACATGTTTCAAGAGCTAAATTGTCTTGAACAGACTTGCATATGCTAACATGTTACAAGAGCTTAATTATCTTGACAAGACATGCATATGCTAACATGTTACAAGAGCTAAATTGTCTTGACAAGACTTGCATATGCTAACATGTTGCAAGAGCTAAATTGTCTTGAAAAGTCTTGCATATGCTAACATGTTACAAGATCTAAATTGTCTTGACAAGACTTGCATATGCTAACATGTTACAAGAGCTAAATTGTCTTGACAAGACTTGCATATGCTAACATGTTACAAGAGCTAAATTGTCTTGACAAGACTTGCATATGCTAACATGTTACAAGAGCTTAATTGTCTTGAAAAGACATGCATATGCAAACATGTTACAAGAGCTAAATTGTCTTGACAAGACTTGCATATGCTAACATGTTACAAGAGCTAAATTGTCTTGATCTGTCTTGCATATGCTAACATGTTACAAGAGCTAAATTGCCTTGACCGGACTCGCATATGCTAACATGTTACAAGAGCTAAATTGTCTTGACAAGACTTGCATATGCTAACATGTTACAAGAGCTTAATTGTCTTGACAAGACTTGCATATGCTAACATGTTACAAGAGCTAAATTGTCTTGACAAGACTTGCATATGCTAACATGTTACAAGAGCTAAATTGTCTTGACAATACTTGCATATGCTAACATGTTACAAGAGCTAAATTGTCTTGACCAGACTTGCATATGCTAACATGTTACAAGAGCTAAATTGTCTTGACAATACTTGCATATGCTAACATGTTACAAGAGCTTAATTGTCTTGACAAGACTTGCATATGCTAACATGTTACAAGAGCTAAATTGTCTTGACCAGACTTGCATATGCAAACATGTTACAAGAGCTAAATTGTCTTGAAAAGACTTGCATATGCTAACATGTTGCAAGAGCCAAATTGTCTTGACAATACTTGCATATGCTAACATGTTACAAGAGCTAAATTGTCTTGAAAAGACTTGCATATGCTAACATGTTGCAAGAGCTAAATTGTCTTGACAAGTCTTGCATATGCTAACATGTTACAAGATCTAAATTGTCTTAACAAGTCTTGCATATGCTAACATGTTACAAGAGCTAAATTGTCTTGACCAGACTTGCATATGCTAACATGTTACAAGAGCTAAATTGTCTTGACAAGACTTGCATATGCTAACATGTTACAAGAGCTAAATTGTCTTGACAAGACTTGCATATGCTAACATGTTACAAGAGCTAAATTGTCCTGACAAGACTTGCATATGCTAACATGTTACAAGAGCTTAATTGTCTTGACAAGACATGCATTTGCTAACATGTTACAAGAGCTAAATTGTCTTGATCAGACTTGCATATGCTAACATGTTACAAGAGCTAAATTGCCTTGAACGGACTTGCATATGCTAACATGTTACAAGAGATAAATTGTCTTGACAAGACTTGCATATGCTAACATGTTACAAGAGCTTAATTGCCTTGACAAGACTTGCATATGCTAACATGTTACAAGAGCTATATTGTCTTGACAAGACTTGCATATGCTAACATGTTACAGGAGCTAAATTGTCTTGAAAAGACTTGCATATGCTAACATGTTACAAGAGCTAAATTGTCTTGACCAGACTTGCATATGCTAACATGTTACAAGAGCTAAATTGTCTTGACAAGACTTGCATATGCTAACCTGTTACAAGAGCTTAATTGTCTTGACAAGACTTGCATATGCTAACATGATACAAGAGCTAAATTGTCTTGACCAGACTTGCATATGCTAACATGTTACAAGAGCTAAATTGTCTTGACAAGACTTGCATATGCTAATATGTTGCAAGAGCCAAATTGTCTTGACAATACTTGCATATGCTAACATGTTACAAGAGCTAAATTGTCTTGACAAGACTTGCATATGCTAACATGTTGCAAGAGCTAAATTGTCTTGACAAGTCTTGCATATGCTAACCTGTTACAAGATCTAAATTGTCTTGACAAGACTTGCATATGCTAACATGTTACAAGAGCTAAATTTTCTTGACAAGACTTGCATATGCTAACATGTTACAAGAGCTTAATTATCTTGACAAGACTTGCATATGCTAACATGTTACAAGAGCTAAATTGTCTTGACAAGACTTGCATATGTTAACATGTTGCAAGAGCTAAATTGTCTTGACAAGTCTTGGATATGCTAACATGCTACAAGAGCTAAATTGTCCTGACAAAACTTGCATATGCTAACATGTTACAAGATCTAAATTGTCTTGACAAGACTTGCATATGCTAACATGTTACAAGAGCTTAATTGTCTTGACCAGACTTGCATATGCTAACATGTTACAAGAGCTAAATTGTCCTGACCAGACTTGCATATGCTAAAATGATATAAGAGCATAATTGTCTTGACCAGACTTGCATATGCTAACATGTTACAAGAGCTTAATTTTCTTGACCAGACTTGCATATGCTAACATGTTACAAGAGCTAAATTGTCCTGACCAGACTTGCATATGCTAACATGATATAAGAGCATAATTGTCTTGACCAGACTTGCATATGCTAACATGTTACAAGAGCTTAATTTTCTTGACCAGACTTGCATATGCTAACATGTTACAAGAGCTAAATTGTCTTGACAAGACTTGCATATGCTAACATCTTACAAGAGCTAAATTGTCTTGACAATACTTGCATATGCTAACATGTTACAAGAGCTTAATTGTCTTGACAAGACTTGCATATGCTAACATGCTTCAAGAGCTAAATTGTTTTGACAAGACTTGCATATGCTAACATGTTACAAGAGCTAAATTGTTTTGACAAGACTTGCATATGCTAACATGTTACAAGAGCTAAATTGTATTGACAAGACTTGCATATGCTAACATGTTACAAGAGCTAAATTGTCTTGACAAGACTTGCATATGCTAACATGTTTCAAGAGCTAAATTGTCTTGACCAGACTTGCATATGCTAACATGTCACAAGAGCTGAATTGTCTTGACCAGACTTGCATATGCTAACATGTTACAAGAGTTTAATTGTCTTGACAAGACTTGCATATGCTAACATGTTACAAGAGCTAAATTGTCTTGACAAGACTTGCATATGCTAACATGTTACAAGAGCCAAATTGTCTTGACAAGGCTTGCATATGCTAACATGTTACAAGCGCTAAATTGTCTTGATAAGACTTGCATATGCTAACATGTTACAAGAGCTTAATTGTCTTCACAATACTTGCATATGCTAACACATTACAAGAGCTTAATTGTCTTGACAGGACTTGCATATGCTAACATGTTACAAGAGCTTAATTGTCTTGGCAAGACTTGCATATGCTAACATGTTGCAAGAGCCAAATTGTCTTGACAATACTTGCATATTCTAACATGTTACAAGAGTTTAATTGTCTTGACAATACTTGCATATGCTGACATGTTACAAGAGCTTAATTGTCTTGACAAGACTTGCATATGCTAACATGTTACAAGAGCTAAATTGTCTTGAAAAGGCTTGCATATGCTAACATGTTACAAGAGCTAAATTGTCTTGACAAGACTTGCATATGCTAACATGTTACAAGAGCTTAATTGTCTTGACCAGACTTGCATATGCTAACATGTTACAAGAGCTAAATTGTCCTGACCAGACTTGCATATGCTAACATGATACAAGAGCAAAATTGTCTTAACCAGACTTGCATATGCTAACATGTTACAAGAGCTTAATTGTCTTGACCAGACTTGCATATGCTAACATGTTACAAGAGCTAAATTGTCTTGACAAGACTTGCATATGCTAACATCTTACAAGAGCTAAATTGTCTTGACTAGACTTGCATATGCTAACATGTTACAAGAGCTTAATTGTCTTGACCAGACTTGCATATGCTAACATGTTACAAGAGCTAAATTGTCTTGACAAGACTTGCATATGCTAACATCTTACAAGAGCTTAATTGTCTTGACAATACTTGCATATGCTAACATGTTACAAGAGCTTAATTGTCTTGACAAGATTTGCACATGCTAACATGTTTCAAGAGCTAAATTGTCTTGACAAGACTTGCATATGCTAACATGTTTCAAGAGCTAAATTGTCTTGACAAGACTTGCATATGCTAACATGTTACAAGAGCTAAATTGTCTTGACAAGACTTGCATATGCTACCATGTTACAAGAGCTAAATTGTCTTGATAAGACTTGCATATGCTAACATGTTTCAAGAGCTAAATTGTCTTGACCAGACTTGCATATGCTAACATGTTACAAGAGCTGAATTGTCTTGACAAGTCTTGCATATGCTAACATGTTACAAGAGTTTAATTGTCTTGACAAGACTTGCATATGCTAACATGTTACAAGAGCAAAATTGTCTTGACAAGGCTTGCATATGCTAACATGTTACAAGAGCTAAATTGTCTTGACAAGACTTGCATATGCTAACATGTTACATGAGCTAAATTGTCTTGACAAGGCTTGCATATGCTAACATGTTACAAGAGCTAAATTGCTTGACAAGACTTGCATATGCTAACATGTTACAAGAGCTTAATTGTCTTCACAATACTTGCATATGCTAACATGATACAAGAGCTTAATTGTCTTGACAGGACTTGCATATGCTAACATGTTACAAGAGCTTAATTGTCTTGACAAGACTTGCATATGCTAACATGTTGCAAGAGCCAAATTGTCTTGAAAATACTTGCATATTATAACATGTTACAACAGCTTAATTGTCTTGACAATACTTGCATATGCTAACATGTTACAAGAGCTTAATTGTCTTGACAAGACTTGCATATGCTAACATGTTACAAGAGCTAAATTGTCTTGAAAAGGCTTGCATATGCTAACATGTTACAAGAGTTAAATTGTCTTGATAAGACCTGCATATGCTAACATGTTACAAGAGCTTAATTGTCTTGACCAGACTTGCATATGCTAACATGTTACAAGAGCTAAATTGTCCTGACCAGACTTGCATATGCTAACATGATACAAGAGCAAAATTGTCTTGACCAGACTTGCATATGCTAACATGTTACAAGAGCTTAATTGTCTTGACAAGACTTGCATATGCTAACATGTTACAAGAGCTTAATTTTCTTGACAAGACTTGCATATGCTAACATCTGACAAGAGCTAAATTTTCTTGACAAGACTTGCATATGCTAACATGTTACAAGAGCTTAATTGTCTTGACCAGACTTGCATATGCTAACATGTTACAAGTGCTTAATTGTCTTGACAATACTTGAATATGCTAACATGTTACAAGAGCTAAATTGTCTTGAGAAGACTTGCATATGCTAACATGTTACAAGAGCTAAAATTGTCTTGACCAGACTTGCATATGCTAACATGTTACAAGAGCTAAATTGTCTTGACAATACTTGCATATGCTAACATGTTACAAGAGCTAAATTGTCTTGACAAGACTTGCATATGCTAACATGTTACAAGAGCTTAATTTTCTTGACAAGACTTGCATCTGCTAACATGTTACAAGAGCTAAATTGTCTTGACCAGACTTGCATATGCTAACATGTTACAAGAGCTAAATTGTCTTGACAAGACTTGCATATGCTAACATGTTACAAGAGCTAAATTGTCTTGAGAAGACTTGCATATGCTAACATGTTACAATAGCTAAATTGTCTTGAGAAGACTTGCATATGCTAAGATGTTACAAGAGCTATATTGTCTTGACAAGACTTGCATATGCTAACATGTTACAAGAGCTAAATTGTCTTGATAAGACTTGCATATGCTAACATGTTACAAGAGCTAAATTGTCTTGACCAGACTTGCATATGCTAACATGTTACAAGAGCTAAATTGTCTTGACAATACTTGCATATGCTAACATGTTACAAGAGCTAAATTGTCTTGACAAGACTTGCATATGCTAACATGTAGCAAGAGCTAAATTGTCTTGAAAAGTCTTGCATATGCTAACATGTTACAAGAGCTAAATTGTCCTGACCAGCCTTGCATATGCTAACATGATACAAGAGCAAAATTGTCTTGACCAGACTTGCATATGCTAACATGTTACAAGAGCTTAATTGTCTTGACCAGACTTGCATATGCTAACATGTTACAAGAGCTAAATTTTCTTGAAAAGACTTGCATATGCTAACATCTTACAAGAGCTAAATTGTCTTGATAAGACTTGCATATGCTAACATGTTACAAGAGCTTAATTGTCTTGACAATACTTGCATATGCTAACATGTTACAAGAGCTAAATTGTCTTGACAAGACTTGCATATCCTAACATGTTACAAGAGCTAAAATTTGTCTTGACCAGACTTGCATATGCTAACATGTTACAAGAGCTAAATTGTCTTGACAATACTTGCATATGCTAACATGTTACAAGAGCTAAATTGCCTTGACAAGACTTGCATATGCTAACATGTTACAAGAGCTTAATTGTCTTGACAAGACGTGCATCTGCTAACATGTTACAAGAGCTAAATTGTCTTGAACAGACTTGCATATGCTAACATGTTACAAGAGCTAAATTGTCTTGACAAGACTTGCATATGCTAACATGTTACAAGAGCTAAATTGTCTTGACAAGACTTGCATATGCTAAGATGTTACAAGAGCTAAATTGTCTTGACAAGACTTGCATATGCTAACATGTTACAAGAGCTAAATTGTCTTGACAAGACTTGCATATGCTAACATGTTACAAGAGCTAAAATTGTCTTGACCAGACTTGCATATGCTAACATGTTACAAGAGCTAAATTGTCTTGACAATACTTGCATATGCTAACATGTTACAAGAGCTAAATTGTCTTGACAAGACTTGCATATGCTAACATGTTTCAAGAGCTAAATTGTCTTGAACAGACTTGCATATGCTAACATGTTACAAGAGCTTAATTATCTTGACAAGACATGCATATGCTAACATGTTACAAGAGCTAAATTGTCTTGACAAGACTTGCATATGCTAACATGTTGCAAGAGCTAAATTGTCTTGAAAAGTCTTGCATATGCTAACATGTTACAAGATCTAAATTGTCTTGACAAGACTTGCATATGCTAACATGTTACAAGAGCTAAATTGTCTTGACAAGACT